>CAJHNH020000724.1:177500-195000 GCA_905116865.2 Candidula unifasciata | reverse complement strand
TTCCGCGTTTTGAATTACTGGTAATACAGGGTACACATTTTACATTGTAGACTTCAAAAAAAATTTTTTGCTCCCCATAATTACATTTGCGTATTATGTCAGGTTTCAAGCGCCAAGTAACCGTTTGTTTAGAATATCACTACTGTATACCAGTGTTTTAGTAATTGATCTTAGCTATAATGGTGTTAACCATTGGTGACAGAGTATTTTTGTTTTTGAGTATGTGTACCATAACGGTGGCAGGTATTCCACTATTCAACAATTTAGGATCTTATTTCATAACAATTTGATCAGTAGAATCGAGCTGTATTCTGGGAAAACAGTACCCAAAATAAGACACTATTGCAGTATGTGTGGCATTAACTCCACAGACAGTGGTTACAAAACTACGAGCGGCAATATTTTCACACAAAATAATTATAAAAATTAGTTATTAAAAATAGATGGAACACAGGGTCAGTATGCAACTGTGATAATTGACTGACTTTCTACCCCACCAAGACATCACACAAGCGATAAACACCCGATGACACAAAGTGCCACCATGTGGATGAGGACCACCGTGGAGAGGTCCCAGAAACCGCGTTCAGACAACTGGCCATATTTATGGCCTGCCTATATTGCGGCCCCTGGCAAAAGCCAGGGTGGGGCTTCAAATAAAAAAAAAAAAATCGTCCCAAAAAGGAGGAAACAAGATATTACTGTGATATTTTTGTATTCTTTCTTTTTCTACATGTCATCGGCCAGTGGATCATAGGCCCGCAATCAACTCCCGCCACATCTTTTTCTTTGTTATCGCACGCAGACAGTATTATGATCTCGCTTTTTCGCCACGTTTTTTTTTTATTTATTACTCTTCTCCACGTTCTCTTATTACCCTGTGTTTTTGGGTATACACGTATTCCAGTCCGTAGACATTTTAGTTATACTGTAACCAAGATTTTCTCTACGTCCGATCCAGCGCCAGCATCTTTTGTCCATCTCCTGGTTGATTGGAATTTGTTCAGCTCTCTGCCAAACCTCAACATTGGTGACGGTGATACCACTGATTCCCTTCAATCATGCGAGTACACGAACCGCACTCCACCTTCTTGCGTATTTTCTAAGAGCAGGGGCGTTAAGGGTGTTTAACTCTTTTAGTCCCAAGCATATATCCCTTACCTTGTTGATTCCGACGTATGTGTTCCCTAGAGTTATAGTTCTTTAGATCCCCAGAGGTGAAAACAGGCACCAAAGGGTTGAAGTAACATTGTGTTAATACGGGTTATTATAACATCTACTTGGGGAATGAAAGTGTTTAGGAAAGGGATACCTTGTTGATTCCGACGTATGTGTTCCCTAGAGTTATAGTTCTTTAGATCCCCAGAGGTGAAAACAGGCACCAAAGGGTTGAAGTAACATTGTGTTAATACGGGTTATTATAACATCTACTTGGGGAATGAAAGTGTTTAGGAAAGGGATACCTTGTTGATTCCGACGTATGTGTTCCCTAGAGTTATAGTTCTTTAGATCCCCAGAGGTGAAAACAGGCACCAAAGGGTTAAAGTAACATTGTGTTAATACGGGTTATTATAACATCTACTTGGGGAATGAAAGTGTTTAGGAAAGGGATACCTTGTTGATTCCGACGTATGTGTTCCCTAGAGTTATAGTTCTTTAGATCCAAAGGTGAAAACAGGCATCAAAGGGTTAAAGTAACATTGTGTTAACACAGGTTATAACATCTACTTGGGGAATGGACGTGTTTAGAAAAGGGAGTAACCAGTAAACGCATGGTGAGTTGACCGGACTGAATGAGATAATCCTTGCGTAAGAGGTTAATAATACTAATGATCATCATCTTCATCATGAGTATTCACCTCCCGTAACACCGGGTGTGGTTGGGTCACCAGCTGCTGTTGATTGTCTGATCAGTTCTTCCACCTTTGCCGCTCCGATGCGATGGACTTCATGGTTGCATGCCTGAGACCTGTCAGTCAAGTTCTGTATCTGTGTCTTTCTCGGTTTGCCCATTCTAAAACATGAACCTCTGCACATGGTTGTGTGTGTGTGTGGGGGGGGGGGGGGGGGAGAGAGATTGCAGTTTAATCCCTAGCAATAATTTGGGGGCGGGGGGGGGGGGGGAAGGGGGAATGCCCAAGCCTCCAGGTTTCGGCGCTCCTGTTCACGGGATCCATTTGTACCGATATCTATGGGGACTGTTTATAGAGCTACAGTATCTGTGCTTTGTGCGACACTCAGCAAATAGCTAACCATTTTACTGAGAAAGACTAGTCATGTGGTATGATATCTAGTGAAATGAAATCGATCCTCTCTAAACTTCTCTAAACTTTTGAGATGACCAACATACAGCTTGAACACCAGCTCGACACACATGCCGATGGTCGTTACCTCTTTGAGAAAGATGCAGAGTGGTAAGCATCGCTTCAGAGGTACCGCGTTGTTAGCGTCCTCTAGCTTTTTTTCTTCAAGGCATGCCGGTGTTTTTGGGAAATGAACAGGTACATAGTTTGGCAAGCTAGACGTTGTAAGGGCCCTTTGGGAAGATTACACTGTCTTAAGCCACAAATATATCATCACTGTCTCAAGCCACACATATATCATCACTGTCTCAAGCCACACATATATCATCACAGCCTCGTCTCAAGCCACAAATATATCATCACAGTCTCAAGCCACAAATATATCATCACTGTCTCAAGCCACACATATATCATCACAGTCTCAAGCCACAAATATATCATCACTGTCTCAAGCCACAAATATATCATCACTGTCTCAAGCCACACATATATCATCACTGTCTCAAGCCACAAATATATCATCACTGTCTCAAGCCACAAATATATCATCACTGTCTCAAGCCACAAATATATCATCACTGTCTCAAGCCACACATATATCATCACTGTCTCAAGCCACAAATATATCATCACTGTCTCAAGCCACAAATATATCATCACTGTCTCAAGCCACAAATATATCATCACTGTCTCAAGCCACAAATATATCATCACTGTCTCAAGCCACACATATATCATCACTGTCCAAGCCACAAATATATCATCACTGTCTCAAGCCACAAATATATCATCACTGTCTCAAGCCACACATATATCATCACTGTCTCAAGCCGCAAATATATCATCACTGTCTCAAGCCACAAATATATCATCACTGTCTCAAGCCACAAATATATCATCACTGTCTCAAGCCACAAATATATCATCACTGTCTCAAGCCACAAATATATCATCACTGTCTCAAGCCACAAATATATCATCACTGTCTCAAGCCACAAATATATCAACTGTCTCAAGCCACAAATATATCATCACTGTCTCAAGCCACAAATATATCATCACTGTCTCAAGCCACAAATATATCATCACTGTCTCAAGCCACAAATATATCATCACTGTCTCAAGCCACACATATATCATCACTGTCTCAAGCCACAAATATATCATCACTGTCTCAAGCCACAAATATATCATCACTGTCTCAAGCCACAAATATATCATCACTGTCTCAAGCCACACATATATCAACTGTCCAAGCCACAAATATATCATCACTGTCTCAAGCCACAAATATATCATCACTGTCTCAAGCCACAATATATCATCACTGTCTCAAGCCACAAATATATCATCACTGTCTCAAGCCACAAATATATCATCACTGTCTCAAGCCACAAATATATCATCACTGTCTCAAACATCACTGTCTCAAGCCACAAATATATCATCACTGTCTCAAGCCACAAATATATCATCACTGTCTCAAGCACAATGTCATCACTGTCTCAAGCCACAAATATATCATCACTGTCTCAAGCCACAAATATATCATCACTGTCTCAAGCCACAAATATATCATCACTGTCTCAAGCCACAATATATCATCACTGTCTCAAGCCACAAATATATCAGCTCACCACAAATATATCATCACTGTCTCAAGCCACAAATCATGTCTCATCACACTGTCTCAAGCCACACATATATCATCACTGTCTCAAGCCACACATATATCATCACTGTCTCAAGCCACACATATATCATCACTGTCTCAAGCCACACATATATCATCACTGTCTCAAGCCACAAATATATCATCACTGTCAAGCCACACATATATCATCACTGTCTCAAGCCACACATATATCATCACTGTCTCAAGCCACACATATATCATCACTGTCTCAAGCCACACATATATCATCACTGTCTCAAGCCACAAATATATCATCACTGTCTCAAGCCACAAATATATCATCACTGTCTCAAGCCACAAATATATATCATCAAGCTATCTCAAGCCACAAATATATCATCACTGTCTCAAGCCACACATATATCATCATCTCAAGCTGTATCATCACTGTCTCAAGCCACACATATATCATCACTGTCTCAAGCCACACATATATCATCACTCACCACAAATGTCATCAAAGCCACACATATATCATCACTGTCTCAAGCCACACATATATCATCACTGTCTCAAGCCACAAATGTCTCAAAGCCACACATATATCATCACTGTCTCAAGCCACAAATATATCATCACTGTCTCAAGCCACACATATATATCATCACTGTCTCAAGCCACACACATATATCATCACTGTCTCAAGCCACACATATATCATCACTGTCTCAAGCCACACATATATCATCACTGTCTCAAGCCACAAATATATCATCACTGTCTCAAGCCACACATATATCATCACTGTCTCAAGCCACAAATATATCATCACTGTCTCAAGCCACAAATATATCATCACTGTCTCAAGCCACAAATATATCATCACTGTCTCAAGCCACACATATATCATCACTGTCTCAAGCCACAAATATATCATCACTGTCTCAAGCCACACATATATCACACTGTCTCAAGCCACAAATATATCATCACTGTCTCAAGCCACAAATATATCATCACTGTCTCAAGCCACAAATATATCATCACTGTCTCAAGCCACAAATATATCATCACTGTCTCAAGCCACAAATATCTCAAGCCACAAATATATCATCACTGTCTCAAGCCACAAATATATCATCACTGTCTCAAGCCACAAATATATCATCACTGTCTCAAGCCACAAATCATCACTGTCTCAAGCCACACATATATCCACAAATATATCATCACTGTCTCAAGCCACAAATATATCATCACTGTCTCAAGCCACAAATATATCATCACTGTCTCAAGCCACAAATATATCATCACTGTCTCAAGCCTCAACTGCTCAAGCCACAAATATATCATCACTGTCTCAAGCCACAAATATATCATCACTGTCTCAAGCCACAATATATCATCACTGTCTCAAGCCACAAATATATCATCACTGTCTCAAGCCACAAATATATCATCACTGTCTCAAGCCACAAATATATCATCACTGTCTCAAGCCACAAATATATCATCACTGTCTCAAGCCACAAATATATCATCATCACTGTCTCAAGCCACAAATATATCATCACTGTCTCAAGCCACAAATATATCATCACTGTCTCAAGCCACAAATATATCATCACTGTCTCAAGCCACACATATATCATCACTGTCTCAAGCCACAAATATATCATCACTGTCTCAAGCCACACATATATCATCACACTGTCTCAAGCCACAATATATCATCACTGTCTCAAGCCACAAATATATCATCACTGTCTCAAGCCACACATATATCATCACTCAAGCCACAAATATATCATCACTGTCTCAAGCCACACATATATCATCACTGTCTCAAGCCACACATATATCATCACTGTCTCAAGCCACACATATATCATCACTGTCTCAAGCCACACATATATCATCACTGTCTCAAGCCACACATATATCATCACTGTCTCAAGCCACAAATATATCATCACTGTCTCAAGCCACAAATATATCATCACTGTCTCAAGCCACACATATATCATCACTGTCTCAAGCCACAATATATACTCTCATCACACTGTCTCAAGCCACAAATATATATCATCACTGTCTCAAGCCACAAATATATCATCACTCAAGCTGTCTCAAGTCTCAAGCCACAAATATATCATCACTGTCTCAAGCCACAAATATATCATCACTGTCTCAAGCCACAAATATATCATCACTGTCTCAAGCCACAATATATCATCACTCTCAAAGCTGTCTCAAGCCACACATATATCATCACTGTCTCATATATCATCACTGTCTCAAGCCACAAATATATCATCACTGTCTCAAGCCACAAATATATCATCACTGTCTCAAGCCACAAATATATCATCACTGTCTCAAGCCACAAATATATCATCACTGTCTCAAGCCACAAATATATCATCACTGTCTCAAGCCACAAATATATCATCACTGTCTCAAGCCACAAATATATCATCACTGTCTCAACACATATATCATCACTGCTCACCACACATATATCATCACTGTCTCAAGCCACAAATATATCATCACTGTCTCAAGCCACACATATATCATCACTGTCTCAAGCCACAATATATATCATCACACTGTCTCAAGCCACAAATATATCATCACTGTCTCAAGCCACACATATATCATCACTGTCTCAAGCCACAAATATATCATCACTGTCTCAAGCCACAAATATATCATCACTGTCTCAAGCCACAAATATATCATCACTGTCTCAAGCAAGCCACACTATATATCATCACTGTCTCAAGCCACACATATATCATCACTGTCTCAAGCCACACATATATCATCACTGTCTCAAGCCACACATATATCATCACTGTCTCAAGCCACACATATATCATCACTGTCTCAAGCCACACATATATCATCACTGTCTCAAGCCACACATATATCATCACTGTCTCAAGCCACACAAATATATCATCACTGTCTCAAGCCACAAATATATCATCACTGTCTCAAGCCACACATATATCATCACTGTCTCAAGCCACACATATATCATCACTGTCTCATATATCATCACTGTCTCAAGCCACACATATATCATCACTGTCTCAAGCCACACATATATCATCACTGTCTCAAGCCACACATATATCATCACTGTCTCAAGCCACACATATATCATCACTGTCTCAAGCCACACATATATCATCACTGTCTCAAGCCACAAATATATCATCACTGTCTCAAGCCACACATATATCATCACTGTCTCAAGCCACACATATATCATCACTGTCTCAAGCCACACATATATCATCACTGTCTCATATATCCACAAGCCACACATATATCATCACTGTCTCAAGCCACACATATATCATCACTGTCTCAAGCCACACATATATCATCACTGTCTCAAGCCACACATATATCATCACTGTCTCAAGCCACACATATCATATATCATCACTGTCTCAAGCCACACATATATCATCACTGTCTCAAGCCACACATATATCATCACTGTCTCAAGCCACACATATATCATCACTGTCTCAAGCCACAATATATCATCACTGTCTCAAGCCACACATATATCATCACTGTCTCAAGCCACACATATATCATCACTGTCTCAAGCCACACATATATCATCACTGTCTCAAGCCACACATATATCATCACTGTCTCAAGCCACACATATATCATCACTGTCTCAAGCCACACAATATATCATCACTGTCTCAAGCCACAATATATATCATCACTGTCTCAAGCCACACATATATCATCACTGTCTCAAGCCACACATATATCATCACTGTCTCAAGCCACACATATATCATCACTGTCTCAAGCCACACATCATCATATATATCATCACTGTCTCAAGCCACACATATATCATCATCTCACACACACGTCTCTCAAGCCACAAATATATCATCACTGTCTCAAGCCACACATATATCATCACTGTCTCAAGCCACACATATATCATCACTGTCTCAAGCCACACATATATCATCACTGTCTCAAGCCACACATATATCATCACTGTCTCAAGCCCCACATATATCATCACTGTCTCAAGCCACACATATATCATCACAGCCTCGTCTCAAGCCACAAATATATCATCACAGTCTCAAGCCACAAATATATCATCACTGTCTCAAGCCACACATATATCATCACAGTCTCAAGCCACAAATATATCATCACTGTCTCAAGCCACAAATATATCATCACTGTCTCAAGCCACAAATATATCATCACTGTCTCAAGCCACAAATATATCATCACTGTCTCAAGCCACACATATATCATCACAGTCTCGTCTCAAGCCACAAATATATCATCACTGTCTCAAGCCACAAATATATCATCACTGTCTCAAGCCGCAAATATATCATCACTGTCTCAAGCCACAAATATATCATCACTGTCTCAAGCCACAAATATATCATCACTGTCTCAAGCCACAAATATATCATCACTTTCTCAAGCCACACATATATCATCACAGTCTCGTCTCAAGCCACAAATATATCATCACTGTCTCAAGCCACACATATATCATCATTGTCTCAAGCCGCAAATATATCATCACTGTCTCAAGACGCAAATATATCATCACTCTCTCAAGCCACAAATATATCATCACTGTCTCAAGCCACAAATATATCATCACTGTCTCAAGCCACAAATATAACATCACTGTCTCAAGCCACAAATATATCATCACTGTCTCAAGACACACATATATCAACACTGTCTCAAGCCACACATATATCATCACTGTCTCAAGCCACACATATATCATCACTGTCTCAAGCCACACATATATCATCACTGTCTCAAGCCACACATATATCATCACTGTCTCAAGCCACACATATATCATCACTGTCTCAAGCCACAAATATATCATCACTGTCTCAAGCCGCAAATATATCATCACTGTCTCAAGCCACAAATATATCATCACTGTCTCAAGCCACAAATATATCATCACTGTCTCAAGCCACAAATATATCATCACTGTCTCAAGCCACACATATATCATCACAGTCTCGTCTCAAGTCACAAATATATCATCACTGTCTCAAGCCACACATATATCATCACAGTCTCGTCTCAAGCCACAAATATATCATCACTGTCTCAAGCCACACATATATCATCACAGTCTCAAGCCACAAATATATCATCACTGTCTCAAGCCACAAATATATCATCACTGTCTCAAGCCACACATATATCATCACTGTCTCAAGCCACAAATATATCATCACTGTCTCGAGCCACAAATATATCATCACTGTCTCAAGCCACAAATATATCATCACTGTCTCAAGCCACACATATATCATCACTGTCTCAAGCCACAAATATATCATCACTGTCTCAAGCCACACATATATCATCACTGTCTCAAGCCACACATATATCATCACTGTCTCAAGCCACACATATATCGTGACTGTCTCGAGCCACACATATATCATCACTGTCTCAAGCCACACATATATCATCACTGTCTCAAGCCACAAATATATCATCACTGTCTCAAGCCACATATATATCATCACTGTCTCAAGCCACACATATATCATCACTGTCTCAAGCCCCACATATATCATCACTGTCTCAAGCCACACATATATCATCACTGTCTCAGCCACACATATATCATCACTGTCTCAAGCCACAAATATATCATCACTGTCTCAAGCCACACATATATCATCACTGTCTCAAGCCACAAATATATCATCACTGTCTCAGCTACACATATATCATCACTGTCTCAAGCCACACATATATCATCACTGTCTCAAGCCACAAATATATCATCACTGTCTCAGCCACACATATATCATCACTGTCTCAAGCCACACATATATCATCACTGTCTCAGCCACACATATATCATCACTGTCTTAAGCAAGAGAATGATGCAGAGAAGGTGACCAAGGGATATAGACAAAGCTCAACACCCAGGGGAGGGGCGAGATGGACAATCAGACTGTTACTGGTATCAAAACATGTAAACTTTGCCCTTGCTGCTAAAGGTGGGGACAAAGCGCTTATGGTAATGCTCCGAGCATTTTGGCGTAGGTTCTTAACTCATAACTCACAATTCAACACACAATGACTGTAAGAGGAAAAGATCCTATTATTTATCTCAGAAGATTCACGTTACTTAGTGCCATTGTTAAAAAATATTAGAAGGCACAGAATGTTGAATGTTGAATTAGGAATCGACATCACAGCACTCACGAAACTCCCAAAGGCGCCCTGTCTCCATCTTCAGCAGAAAGCGAAGAGTTTCATTCCGATGGCACGAGTAACTGTCTGACTGTATATCCGTCTCGCCCTTGCCCTGAGTGCTGAGGGTCGCCCAGATCTCCTGGTTACTCCTTGCAGCGCCATTCTCCTTAGACCGTAATGATCTATTTGCGCATCCGCAATGTTCACTCGCTGCCAAAAGGGCCCTTACAATTTCTAGCTTGTCATACATCAGTTCACCACCAAGGGGTGCAGAACCAGCCAGTCTATCTTCCTGCTCATTTCTTAACACGCCGGAAACACCTGGAGAAAATATCCAAAGGACGCTAACTACCCGGGACCTCTGAAGTGGTGCTTGCCACTCTGCACGGAGCATGCCTGTCTCTACCTTTCTTAACATGCTCTGCGAGTCAGTTACAATCACAAGTGTGTACAACAGATTCTCAAGCCAGCGGAAAGCAGCAGTGACTGCTTCCACCTCCATTCTCAAACTAGACGTGATATCATATTTAAGGCTTTGTTGCACTAAGCAAAGTCCATTCGCTTTTGCTATGAAGAAAGCATAGCTAACCCCTAAACATACTACACATCACACACAGACACACAAAGTTTAGCCTTATTCCATGACAAATCAAACTGGTAATCTTAGCTTTAGCTTCATAGCAAACGGGTCACCCCATAGTTGCTCCGCTCCTGTGCCAACGAAAAACACAGAATGTTTATCACAGTCCCTTGTGGAGTGATTGACAGACTGCTATCTTGGCATATGCACTAGCATACACACGCATTAAAAGCATACCGTAGCCATCGTAAGTGCTAACACAAACAGTCCGACATAAGAAATGACGTTCATCGTAGATGGTAGCACTAGTGACAAGCAAAATCAAAAATACCACTACCCCTATACATACAATCGGAAACAGGTCCAATATTATATGAGCAGAGGTGACAACAGTATGTATCCGTTTATGTGTTGACATCTTTCCAGTGTTGCCACTTTTTTTGACAAAAAACATCCAAAACGGAGTCAAAAATATCTACAAACATCTAAATTTGCGTGGAAAACATCTAGGAAAAAAAACATCCAAAAGGAAAGAGTCACAAATTACATAGCAATTGATATGACCTACCCTGTAGAATCATGTTCTCATCTTTACTGAAGTCTGCCTTACAAGATCCACAGGATAAACTTAGCTTGGATGATGAAGTTGAAACTTCAGATCCAAAATGACTCTTTGATATGCTTTAGCAGTTCCAATTTCTTTTAATACCCAACCATGGAGCTGATAAGTGGAACAACCTTTTCCTACTCTTATCAGGCCGAATTTTATTGTCAAGATAGCATTTAAGAGGTCAAATTTTATCCTGTTCTTAGGTTAGATTTTATAAACTCACTCCAAATGAAAACTTCTAGAAAAACATCTACCACATAAACGTCAAAAACGCCATCTAAATACAAGGGAAAACATCTAAATCTGGATGTAAAACATCCAAAGTGGCAACACTGCATCTTTCTATGCCACACACAAAACACACTCAAGTATCGACTCCGTTGCTTTCTTCTGTCCCTTTTCAGTGGTCATAACATTATCCAGTTTCCTTCTACTTATAACATTAGACGACCACACACACAAAAATGATGACTGTATTTTTCTGATATTTGTTATAAATTGTCTTAGCGCCCTCGACTTTCATTGTCCCCATTTGGCATTATCCGATATAAATTGATTCGTTTATTGTCGGTCACCATGTTTTTTCTCCCTGTTTTTGTTTTTGTTTCAGAGAAATACAGCAACTGACCGGAAGCTGGGTGAGAATGCTGCCTGATGGACTTAATGGGTCAGAGATCATGCGGTTATCGTTGGCAGACGCAGGTTGGTGTAGCGCATATGTAAAATCTACTTTCCATTTGACTATAAGAAAGTTAAAAGCATGTTATGTACTTCTATAAGGACGCATCGGCGACGCAGCCCATCTTTTCAGCACAAAAACAATCCGCAAAAATTGTATCTTTGTGCCCGGTCTTACCGCATTTTACAGCAAAATCTGTAATATTTTGTCCGTTTTTACCACATTTTACAACTTTTTACTGCAGAAACTGTAATTTGTATCTATATTCACAACTTTTTACAGCAGAAACTAATTTTTATTCGTTTTTATCACTTTTTAGAACAAGAACAACAACAACATCAACAAACTAAATTTGTGTCCATATTTACCAACTTTTACAGCAAAAATCTTTTGTCCCTAATTACTACGTTTTTTTTAAAAAACTGTCACTTAATGTCCGCATTTACAACGTTGAGTTTATGATGCGCTTTATAGTGAGGCTTACTATGAGGCTTTTGGTGAGGCTTATGATGAGGTTTATGATGCGCCTTATAGTAATGCGTAATTTGAGGTTTATGATGCGCCTCAAGATGAGGCATATGATGCGACTCATGGTGGGGCTTATGATGAGGCTTAAGGCGAGTCTTACGGTGAGGCTTATGATGAGGCCTATGATGCGGCTCATGATAAGGCTAATGTGGAGGTTTATAATGAGGTGTCTAATGGCGATGTTTAGGATAACGATGATGCTTCTTGTGATGATGTAACGATGATGTTTCTTGTGATGATGTGACGGTGATGTTTCTTGTGATGATGTGACGGTGATGTTTCTTGTGATGATGTGACGGTGATGTTTCTTGTGATGATGTGACGGTGATGTTTCTTGTGATGATGTGACGGTGATGTTTCTCGTGATGATGTGACGATGATGTTTCTTGTGGTGATGTGACGATGATGTTTCTTGTAATGATGTGACGATGATGTTTCTTGTGATCATGTGACGAGGATGTTTCTTGTAATGATGTGACGATGATGTTTATTGTGATGATGTGACGATGATGTTTATTGTGATGATGTGACGGTGATGTTTCTTGTGATGATGTGACGGTGATGTTTCTTGTGATGATTTGACGTGATATTTCTTGTGATGATGTGACGGTGATGCTTCTTGTGATGATGTGACGGTGATTCTTTTTGAAAGGATGATGATGATAATGTCAACAAGGCGCAGCGCAGTCTACATTATCAGATGAATTCAGCTCGAACATTCAGACTTTCAAACTGATAATGATGCCAGAAATAAATTAATCAATATCATCATCGTCACCATCATCAACGTCACCATCATCAACGTCATCATCATCATCGTCATCATCGTCATCATCATCATCATCGTCATCATCATCATCATCATCGTCATCATAATCATCGTCATCATCATCGTCATCCTAATCATCGTCATCATCATCGTCATCCTAATCATCATCATCATCATCATCGTCATCATCATCATCGTCATCATCATCGTCATCATCATCATCGTCATCACCATAATCATCGTCATCCTCATCGTGATCATTATCATCGTCATTATCATCGTCATCATCATCATCATCGTCATCATAATCATCGTCATCATCATCGTCATCATAATCATCGTCATCATCATCGTCATCATAATCATCGTCATCATCATCGTCATCATTATCGTCATCATCATTATTATCATTGTCATCATCATTGTCATCATCATCCTCATCGTCATCATCATCATCGCGCTGTGCCATTGTGTCACAAAGGGCTTGTAGTGTATACCTTCATCCCGTTTTGTCTTATGCAATCCTTACGATATTATGGATGGAATCCAGCCCCGAACATCTTTATTTCTCACCCCTAACTTTACTTCCATGGTTTATCTTGGCCTTCCTCCTTGCCTCAGCCCATCTGTTTCCTATTGCAGTGCTTGTTTTGTAATTCTCTGCTCTCTTTCTCATACAGTGTGCTCTGTATATCGCAACCCCTCTCCCTCCCCTTATAATTTTTGATATTAGTGGTTGTGCAGACATTTATCATTTTTCTGATTTCTTCGTCCTTCTTCATTTGAGTATCTTCTTCTTTTTCTTCTTCTTCTTCTTCTTCTTCTTCTTCTTCTTCTTCTTCTTCTTCTTCTTCTTCTTCTTCTTCTTCTTCTTCTTTTCCTCCTCTTCCTCCTCCTTCGTGTTTTATTTTTTTAAGTGATTGGCAGACTTGGAAATAAGTAAACGCCCTCAATAAAGATGTTGAAATTATTTTGGTAAACAGATTTAATAAATAAATGATGTACATCTTATAGGCAATGTCATGTTGTATCCACAGAATATTATCGGCACAAACTGATAGAACGTTTAAAAAGGAAAGGCAAGAAACGGAAGTCAAGGACGACTGAAGAACACGCAGATGTTCTGAGGATTTCAAGGCGAAAAAGCGAGAAACCGAAGACGCATAAAAAGTATACGAAAGAAAAAAAGGATAAGACGGCTAAGAAAGCTCAGAAAGGTATAAAGGGTAAGCAAGATAAGAAGAAGAAAGATAAGAAGAAATCGGATGGGAAGGATAATAAAAAGAAAGACAGACGCAAAAGCAAGAGAAAGGGTGGTGATAAAGACAAGAGCAAGAAACCCAAAGATAAGGGCAGGAAAAGTAAAACGGGCGGGAAAAAACACCGCAAAAGTAAATCGGGGAAAAAAGGAGATAAAAATAAAAAACCTGGGAAGAACAAAAGTAAAAATGCGAAAAAACATCATAGAAATACCAATGCATCTTTTGCGTATGATCACAAACTCAACCGAGAAGCTGTTGAAGAAAACAAAGCGGATAGCTCGGGGCTGGCACTAGAATTTGGTGTTTCATCGAGGACAAAATCCTGCGCTCGTTCGGCGAAGCGTGCCCGGTCATGTGACCAGCATCTGAGATGGCAAGATGAAAGCTCGGATTTGCGCCTAATTCAAGATAGAACAGCACATGGAGACTCAAATGTCAATGACATTTCCGACCAGCCCATCTTGCTAGAGGAAACTTATACAAATAAATGTCGAAATAATAGAAAACCAGCCTCGCTTGATACAGCAGCAATGAGCAG
The DNA here is from genome assembly GCA_905116865.2 of Candidula unifasciata. Classification (NCBI taxonomy): domain Eukaryota; kingdom Metazoa; phylum Mollusca; class Gastropoda; order Stylommatophora; family Geomitridae; genus Candidula; species Candidula unifasciata. Next base: position 179,825 of record CAJHNH020000724.1, on the reverse strand, counting down.
CGGAGACCACAATTCTGAACAGGTACGACGTGCAAGACGAAGTCGGGTTTCCGACACGGACAAAAGAGAGCACCACAAACACCGAAGTCACAAACATCGAAGGCGGATTGACGCCATGTTAAGTTCTGATTATTTATTGAATGAGAACAGAGATAGCAGGAATTTGAATAGCAGCGATATGCTTACTGATAAAAGAGATCGATTCCGAAGCACCGTGGTTCGATCTGTTGTATCTGATATGTATTTATTGAAGCTAATCTCTAACGTCGAAGAACTGGCTTGTAAAAAGAGAGTGTCTATAAAGAACTCACAGACAACAGAGTTTCCTAAAAAGTCGCATGACTTTGTTGATACAGGACACAGTTTAAGGGTGAGCTCTGAGCACAGATACAAGATTCACAAGCACCACGATTCATACACACAGAAGGTATCTTTAAAACAACCCGACTTAAACTATCCCGACGAAACTTACACACTGAATACTGAAGATCCGGAAGGCGAATGGGAACAGCACTGTTGCGAAGCAAGCGATTTAACAGTAGATGATCCAAATGGAGGGTGTGTGTTTGTAGCTGAAGAATTAGCTGGCGGGGATGCGGAACGTAACAAGGCTAGCGCAGTAGACAGAACTGTTCGCGACAGTCACAGTTCTCAAGATGGCAGGAAAGAAAATTCCGCACAGCCATTGTGCGAGAAAAGTGGCGATCTTCTGGATGGAAACAGTCACACGTCGGTTCTTTCCACCGAAAATAAATACAGAACTGGCGATCTACTGGTACAGAAAAGCCACACACCGGTTCTTTCCACCAATGCTAAACGCGGAAGTGGTGATTTACTTATAGAGAAAAGCCACACATCGGTTCTTTCCACCGAAACTAAATGTAGCAGTGGTGATTTACTAGCAATGAAAAGCTACACTTCCGTTCTTTCTATCGACGCTAAATATAGAAGTAGCGACTTACTTGTAGGGAAAAGCCACACATCTGTTCTTTCTACTGACGCTAAATACAGAAGTGGCGACTTACTTGTAGGTAAAAGCCACACATCTGTTCTTTCTACTGACGCTAAATATAGAAGTGGCGATTTACTTGTAGGGAAAAGCCACACGTCTGTTCTTTCTACTGACGCTAAATATAGAGGTGATGATTTTCATGTAGGGAAAAGCCACACATCGATTCCTCTCACTGAAATTAAATGTAGCAGTGGCGATTTACTAGCAATGAAAAGCCATACTTCCGTTCTTTCTATCGACGCTAAATATAGAAGTGGCGATTTACATGTAGGGAAACGCCACACATCTGTTCTTTCTACTGACGCTAAACACAGAAGTGGCGACTTACTTGTAGGGAAAAGCCACACATCGGTTCTTTCTACTGACGCTAAATATAGAACTGGCGATTTACTGGTAGGTAAAAGCCACACATCGGTTCTTTCGACCGATGCTAAATATAGATGTGATGATTTACTGGTTGGGAAAAGCCACATATCGATTCCTCACATCGAAACTAAATATAGAGATGACGATTTACTAGCAACGAAAAGCCACATATCGGTTCTTTCCACTGTAAGTAAAAACATCTCCACGGAGGAACAAATCCAACAGGAGGCTCCGGATCATCCGGAGTTGCCCCCCTTCGCCGAAAGTTACACTAAATATAAATCCAGTTCAAGTACTAGCAAGGCCCCGCCAACGGAAGACGTTCAGAAGAAGCCGCTGAATGGACGCAAGAGGATTGTCTCCAGTCTCAGAAACAGCAGCATTCTGAAACGAGTGACATCTCTCCTGGCAAATATTCTCGACTACAACACATCGGCAGTAGCGATCAGAAGGCTTGGCAGAGTGAAGGACATCAATGAGAACTACAGGGTTCATAGGATTCCGAAAACCCCTGAAATCCAACAGCAAAAAAGGGAGTCAATGGAACTGGAGAAGCTACTAAAAGGTAAACGGCATAAATCCTGTTATTCTTTTTAAAATGCTCCTTTTTTGAGATTTCAGCCCGAAAGACTGACTGACACCCAGTGACCCAAAGTACCGTTGCTGGGATTAGAAGGAAATAGGAGCAAGTCCCATAAACCCTGTTCAACCATGTAAACGTTAGTTGCGTTTCATGTAGAGTTGTTTGTTTGTTTGTTTTAGTATCCAGAAGCCATGAATTGTTAACCCTTAGGCTCGTTATTATGGATGTCGCAACCTTTCAGCCTTGATTCCATTGTGAATACCGTAAATCTGGGAGAAATGTGGCTTTTATGCCTACCCCCGGGAGTGAACCCGGACCACAAGGAGTTCGTCACCCGGTCACCGCGCAATCCGGTTTAGCCAAC
>CAJHNH020000724.1:72500-172500 GCA_905116865.2 Candidula unifasciata | reverse complement strand
ACTAGAACAAAAATAACAATGATTGTTAGAGTAGTGTGTAACACTGACGTCCCAACTAGAACAAAAATAACAATGATTGTTAGAGTAGTGTGTAACACTGACGTCCCAACTAGTACAACAATAACAATGATTGTTAGAGTAGTGTGTAACACTGACGTCCCCACTAGAACAACAATAATAATGATTGTTAGAGTAGCGTGTAACACTGGCGTCCCAACTAAAACAACAATAACAATGATTGCCAGAGTAGTGTGTAACACTGGCGTCCCAACTAGTACAAAAATAACAATGATAACACTGGCGTCCCAACTAGTACAACAATAACAGTGTGTAACACTGGCGTCCCCACTAAAACAACAATAACAATGATTGTTAGAGTAGTGTGTAACACTGGCGTCTCAACTAGTACAACAATAACAATGATTGTTAGAGTAGCGTGTAACACTGGCGTCCCAACTAGAACAACAATAACAATGATTGTTAGAGTAGTGTGTAACACTGGCGTCCCAACTAGAACAACAATAACAATGATTGTTAGAGTGGTGTGTAACACTGACGTCCCAACTAGAACAACAATAACAATGATTGTTAGAGTGGTGTGTAACACTGACGTCCCAACTAGTACAACAATAACAATGATTGTTAGAGTAGTGTGTAACACTGGCGTCCCAACTAGTACAACAATAACAATGATTGTTAGAGTGGTGTGTAACACTGACGTCCCAACTAGAACAACAATAACAATGATTGTTAGAGTAGTGTGTAACACTGACGTCCCAACTAAAACAACAATAACAATGATTGTTAGAGTAGTGTGTAACACTGGCGTCCCAACTAAAACAACAATAACAATGATTGTTAGAGTAGCGTGTAACACTTGCGTCCCAACTAAAACAACAATAACAATGATTGTTAGAGTAGTGTGTAACACTAGCGTCCCAACTAAAACAACAATAACAATGATTGTTAGAGTAGCGTGTAGCACTGGCGTCCCAACTAAAACAACAATAACAATGATTGTTAGAGTAGTGTGTAGCACTGGCGTCCCCACTAGAACAAAAATAACAATGATTGTTAGAGTGGTGTGTAACACTGACGTCCCAACTAAAACAACAATAATAATGATTGTTAGAGTAGTGTGTAGCACTGGCGTCCCAACTAAAACAACAATAATAATGATTGCTGGAGTAGCGTGTAACACTGGCGTCCCAACTAGTACAACAATAACAATGATTGCCAGAGTAGTGTGTAACACTGGCGTCTCAACTAGTACAACAATAACAATGATTGCTGGAGTAGCGTGTAACACTGGCGTCCCAACTAGTACAACAATAACAATGACTGCTGGAGTAGCGTGTAACACTGGCGTCCCAACTAGTACAACAATAACAATGATTGCCAGAGTAGTGTGTAACAGTGGCGTCCCAACTAGTACAACAATAACAATGATTGCCAGAGTAGTGTGTAACACTGGCGTCTCAACTAGTACAACAATAACAATGATTGCTGGAGTAGCGTGTAACACTGGCGTCCCAACTAGTACAACAATAACAATGATTGCCAGAGTAGTGTGTAACACTGGCGTCCCAACTAGTACAACAATAACAATGATTGCCGGAGTAGTGTGTAACACTGGCGTCTCAACTAGTACAACAATAACAATGATTGCTGGAGTAGCGTGTAACACTGGCGTCCCAACTAGTACAACAATAACAATGATTGCTGGAGTAGCGTGTAACACTGGCGTCCCAACTAGTACAACAATAACAATGATTGCCAGAGTAGTGTGTAACACTGGCGTCCCAACTAGTACGACAATAACAATGATTGCCAGAGTAGTGTGTAACACTGGCGTCTCAACTAGTACAACAATAACAATGATTGCTGGAGTAGCGTGTAACACTGGCGTCCCAACTAGTACAACAATAACAATGATTGCCAGAGTAGTGTGTAACACTGGCGTCCCAACTAGTACAACAATAACAATGATTGTTAGAGTAGTGTGTAACACTGGCGTCCCAACTAGTACAACAGTAACAATGATTGCTGGAGTAGCGTGTAACACTGGCGTCCCAACTAGTACAACAATAACAATGATTGCCAGAGTAGTGTGTAACACTGGCGTCTCAACTAGTACAACAATAACAATGATTGTTAGAGTAATGTGTAACACTGGCGTCCCAACTAGTACAACAATAACAATGATTGCTGGAGTAGCGTGTAACACTGGCGTCCCAACTAGTACAACAATAACAATGATTGCTAGAGTAGTGTGTAACACTGGCGTCCCAACTAGTACAACAATAACAATGATTGCTGGAGTAGCGTGTAACACTGGCGTCCCAACTAGTACAACAATAACAATGATTGCTGGAGTAGCGTGTAACACTGGCGTCCCAACTAGTACAACAATAACAATGATTGCCAGAGTAGTGTGTAACACTGGCGTCCCAACTAGTACAACAATAACAATGATTGATGGAGTAGCGTGTAACACTGGCGTCCCAACTAGTACAACAATAACAATGATTGCCAGAGTAGTGTGTAACACTGGCGTCCCAACTAGTACAACAATAACAATGATTGCTGGAGTAGCGTGTAACACTGGCGTCCCAACTAGTACAACAATAACAATGATTGCTAGAGTAGTGTGTAACACTGGCGTCCCAACTAGTACAACAATAACAATGATTGCCAGAGTAGTGTGTAACACTGGCGTCCCAACTAGTACAACAATAACAATGATTGCTAGAGTAGTGTGTAACACTGGCGTCCCAACTAGTACAACAATAACAATGATTGCTAGAGTAGTGTGTTACACTGGCGTCCCAACTAGTACAACAATAACAATGGTGCTCCTCTGGTAGTTCAAATATAACCAGACTGTTTCTATTAATTCACTTTCTACATTGTGTTTTCATCCTCAGCTATGCAACCGGAGCCGCAACCGGTGGTAAGTGGTTAGTGGTTTTCGGTGTTTGTACTACCACAGACAGACAGACAGATAGACCGACAGACAGACCGACAGACAGACAGGCAGGCAGGCACAGACAGACAGACAGACAGACAGACAGACAGACAGACAGACAGACAGACAGACAGACAGACAGACAGACAGACAGATCGATAGATCGATAGATCGATAGATCGATAGATCGATAGATAGATAGATAGATAGATAGATAGATAGATAGATAGATAGATAGATAGATAGATAGATAGATAGATAGATAGATAGATAGATAGATAGATAGATAGATAGATAGATAGATAGATAGATAGATAGATAGATAGATAGATAGATAGATAGATAGATAGATAGATAGATAGATAGATAGATAGATAGATAGATAGATAGATAGATAGATAGATAGATAGATAGATAGATAGATAGATAGATAGATAGATAGATAGATAGATAGATAGATAGATAGATAGATAGATAGATAGATAGATAGATAGATAGATAGATAGATAGATAGATAGATAGATAGATAGATAGATAGATAGATAGATAGATAGATAGATAGATAGATAGATAGATAGATAGATAGATAGATAGACAATTTGACAGACATAGATAGGCGTACTGATAGACATGCGTGAATGCAGACAGACAGAGGCCAGGTAGATAGATATACAGACAGACAGACGAACACAAGGACAGACAGACAGATAGATAATCTGACAGACATAGATAGACATACCGATTAATAAGCAGGCATGCAGACAGACAGACGGCTGGCAGATAGATGTAAAGACAGGCGGGCGGCTGCATGGACAGACTGACAGATATTAAGATATCTAGAAATAGATATAGACTGATAGATGATCTGACAGGTAAAGACAGACACACCGATAGACAGGCAGACAGTGAGGCAGACAGACAGACGGCAGGCAGACAGAGAAAACGGACGGACGGACAGACAATTGGGACCATTAGTATTGCAATTCTACACCGGCTGCTGCAGAGGGGAACTGTGCGTTATGGAAAAGCCACGAATATTGCAATGAATGTTTACTTTAAGTAAAAGTAAAAAACCCTCTTCCACGCCTTTATGCGTATTGGGCATATAGGGCTAGCCCTATATTTGGTAGATCAATAGGCACTTGGTTGGTGACTTGGTCAGCATCACACCGACCGTCTTTACTTTCCATGACTGCACCTGGTACCCACTCATGACTGGGTGGACCTGAAAGTCAAGGTCATTTGTAAATACAATTAAAAAAAAGTTCGGCTCCGTCAGGCCCCAAACACACGACTTTCTGATCCGCAGGCGAGCAGCTGTGAATGGAGGAAAGGCTTAGCAGAATGTTAAGCTTCGAAGTTATTTTTCTTCCGACAGCGCTTTGCTAATTTAGTTTCCACATAAGGACGGTAGTCTACGGTTTCGCAGGCTGAGCTACAGAGTTTAGTGCTTGGTTGCAGCCCTGTGAGCTGTGTTTGTTCTATGGAATGTCTTTCATTTGTGCACCTGTTGTGTCGTTTTGTTCAATAGGCCGGAGGCCGGTTTAGGTGTGAGTTAGTGAAATACCTTAAGAAAGAATTCTACATGTGTATAGTAACCAACTTATCGTGCCCGACTACTTCCATCAACGACAAACTGCTTTTCTGGCGACGATTGTTGGCTGTGGCGCCTTCAGCAACTGAAATACGCATTTACTGCGTGCACATATTACTGGATTGTTGCGGAACTAGTTGTTTATGCACCAGTTTTTCATATACAACAGTGAGAGACATTTTATTTGATTCGCTCTGGCTCAGGAACGGAACAAATACGGGGAAACCAGATTCCGGTGATGTTGAAACCTCGACTGACTAACCAACCAACCAACCAACCAACCAACCAACTAACTAACTAACTAACTAACTAACTAACTAACTAACTAACTCACTAACTAACTAACTAACTAACTAACTAACTAACTAACTAACTAACTAACTAACTAACTAACTAACTAACTAACTAACTAACTAACTAACTAACTAACTAACTAAATAAATAACTAAATAACTAAAAAACTAACTAACTACGTAACTAAGTTACTAACTAACTAACTAACTAACTAACTAACTAACTAACTAACTAACTAACTAACTAACTAACTAACTAACTAACTAACTAACTAACTAACTAACTAACTAAGTGACTGACTGACTGACTGACTGGATGACTGACTGACTGGGTGACTGACTAACAAAGTATTCGTTTTGGATTTGATATTATTTCAAGCCTATTATCACATTTATTTCCATTCAGTTAATTAATCTAATTATTATTATGCGATTAAACAAGTCACGTGCTTCTTTATCTCCCTCCCCAGTCTTTTCTGTATGTCAGCGCTCCTGCTTGGGAATATCCAGCTAAACCTGCCGGTAAAGGACCATTGTGAACTGAGCATGTAGGGCTAGACATATTTGCTAAACAATCGGCTCTCGGTTGTTGTGATCAATTCACCTCGGCCGCCTTTACTTCCTTTGACTTTACCCGGTACTCATGTAAGGCTTGGTCGGCTTGGGAGCCAAGGTCATATTCGGAAGGGAAAAAAAGTCCGGCTTCGTTTGGATTTAAACCCTTAACCATCGGATACGCAGGCGAGCGTCTGGCTGCTAGGCCACGGCGGCTTCCAAATCTCCTGGTACATAAACTTAAAAGGTGTAAACGGTTCTGTATTACCATCTCATCCTAGATGACGTTACAGGAAAGTCCATTTTAGAGGGTGTTGAGACTGGGTTTCCCGGCTTTATAGTCTTTTTAACGACCCCAAAACACCCAGAACTGGTTCTAACCCCAACCCACCTATGTCCCACGAAATAGTGCAGCCATAGGTCCCACCACTGCGTGCAGCCTATCTACCACCCCCTGAAATATTAGACTGTCCCGTGACCTGTGGATTTCCCCTGTCTGTGGTAGGATATTTAAACTCTTAAAATGTGGATTTTCTGCCTGCAGGATGAGCAACACTACCAAAAGGTGAAAAGCAAATTTAATCTAGGAGGTAAGTTTGACATATACGTCATCTTTTGTGAATCTTTTGTTTTATGTATAGTGCATGAAATGTTCTGGAAGCAGAGGCGACCGGTGTCACATTAAAAACATCAATTAGTCGAGCTCTGTGAACCAGGCGTTGCGAATGCGGTTCGATACCAGCTTCATATCAAACGGGTCACCCCATCTTTGCTCCGCTTCTGTGCCAACGAAAAACACAGAATCTTTATCACAGTCCCTTGTGGAAAGATTGACAGACTGCTGTCTCAGCATATCTAGTATACACCCGCATTAAAAGCATACTGTAGCCATCCGAAGTGCTAACACAAACAGTCCGACATAAGAAATGCTGTTCATCATGGATGGTAGCAGCAGTGTCTCAGCAATGCCAGGATGAACTGTTTCGAAATAGCTGTGTCACATGGAGACACGGGAATCACCAACAATGGCTATGGCAGTGTGTACAAGAGCCGCTCATGGCTGGTCGGGACTTCGGGCTGCCTCGTACCTTCCTATGGTTGAGGTGTTTATCCAATGGAACTCTGCGCTGGCTGCTGAAGATGAGGACGGAGCACGCATGGGAATGCCCCGAGTGCTGTGGTGCCAATTCCTGACTCAACTCCTATGGACCTGTTACCTGTTATCCAAATCGACATATCAGCACATCAGTCAGACCCATTCGCACTCTATTCTGCTGAATTTTGATTTAGAATTCCAACTACTGCCTTTGGGACACTGCTATAAGCGCTCGGTCCTCATCTTGAGCAGCTGGTGAAGCGCTCCAAATCCAATGGTGCCTGTAGCAGTTTATACATCAGTGCTGCCTTGTCTCTGGGATTAGAGTGTGAACCCAAAACCCCTGGCCATTCTCAGCTGTACGATTCTTCCCAGATGATAGCGATCCGTTCATGCCTCTGCATTGTTGACTTGCTCCCAAAGGGCTTTGACCACATTTAGCTTGTCATGCATACATTCACTATCCGTCGGTGCAGAACCGGCGAATCTGTCTGCCTGTTCATTTCCTAAAACACGTACACGCAGAACCTCTGAAGCGATGTTTGCCACTCAGTACGGAGCATGCCTGGCTCCACCTGTGTTCACATGTTTTGTGAGTCGGTAACAATCACGTCATATGTATAGTACTGATTCTCAAGACAGCGGAAAGCTTCTGTGACTGCCTCCACCTCAATTCTCAAACTATCTATACTTTGTTGCACAGCTCAGTTTGCCGTCTCTTTGATGTTTCTATTGTTTATTGTGAGGCTTGGGACATCAGCTCTGTTATCCAGAGAGCACCATAACCACCGTCTGTTCATGACGGATAACATCTTTTACACCAGCCATTCTGTCCAAGTCTGCCTGTAGCTCTTGAGCTATCTCTGTTGTCTGTCTCTCCTCTGCCTCTTCTTCTTTTCTCCACTCCTGGGATGCCTCGCAGCGTCAGGGCAGAAAGAGATCTTTGGAACGGGCCCTTTTGTTGCATATATGTAACCCTCTAGTGCAGTATCCATCCCAGTGTATCCCTGCTGTACGTAACTAGTAGGTGTTGACTTATTTCTTTACCCCACAACAGGTTTCTGCATGCCTGTCTCCCATTAATACCCATTTCCAACAGGTGGTTTATCGTCACTGATTCCTTTGTCTCAGCGTCTCTGGGACACAGCGTGTTCAGTTATGTCTGCCCTCTGCCACGGCCAACTATAGTTGGCTGTGCCTGTCCATACTTCTTCCTTCACCAGCCATTGCCAGTTTGTCAGCTTTCTTAACCCCCCCCCCCCCCAAGAGTGTCCAGCCAAGATAGTCTCTCGAGGCACTACTGCTGGGACTTCATGCCAACTGACTGACTTTCTACCCCACCAGGACATCACATAAGCGATAAACACCCGATGACACCAAGTCCGACTATGTGGATGAGCATCACCCGTGGAGAAGTCACGGAAACCGCCTTCAGCCATCAGACCATATTTATGGCCGGGCTATATTGTGGCCCCTGGCTAGAGCCAGGTTAGGGCTTCAAAATAACGTAAATTTCATACCACAAGGAGATGACTACTTTGATGCGGACTACAGTCCCGGAGCAGACAAACTGCAGAGCAAGCAAGACACGCTCGCGTTCATAGTTAGTGCATACGATTTCAGCTCTAGTGTTTCGATCGCATGATTTGACGTGAGCTTCTTCTCAAAGGGAAGTCCCAGAGCAGACCTGTTGTAGCAGTTGGAAATGTTCTTTTTTTCACAATAATCATCACCATCATGCACTGATAAGCCTAGATCCCAGGAATCACGGATCAGAACAGCGTTCTTGTCTCCCTCCAATCATATGACCTAGCCATCCAAAAATGAATCTCTTTGCCTTACTCTTTCTCCCTCTCCACTAATCTTGCCAGTCCTTACCGAATCCTTGAGCCGATTCCTTCTCGACTGATCATGATCCAATCGAGGTGGCTTTAAAGATATTATGCATAAACAGTGGGTACAAATAAACGATGTAACAAATAAATGGATTTAAATAATAATGATATGTCAAAAACACACACAAATTCTGACACTAATACTATTCTCATTCGGTGTTTTTCTTTCCGCAATACCAGAGGTGCTTCTCAAAGCCAAAGAGCAACGACTGGCGCAGCAAAAAGTGGAACTGCAGGAGCAGAAACATAAAGTGGTGAAACGGGTCAAATTACATCTGGCTCACAAGGAATCACAGACAGAAAATAAACGGAGCCTGGGTTCTAAACTGTGCCCATTTTGTAAATTTAGTATTGAATTTGGTGTTCCATAAAACACATATTTGAAATTGCATCAAACATATCAAGTGGAGGAAATGCCTCAGATGATTTTTCTTTCAGAAAGAATCAGAATGCTGACAGATTTTTTTTTTAACGCTCTGTGAAAATAACAAAATGTGTCTAGAGATTTGAAAATGATGGGTTGGAGACTATGTTCTATGTAGGTCTACTGTGTATGTTAATAAATGTATCACTGGTCTGTTGTGAGAACTGTAGGCCATTTGTGGGAATTAAGGCGACTGGCGTGTCGATGATCATATTACCCACGAAATGCCGATTGCTCTGTGAAATACAGATCCAGCCGTATACGCCTAAGGGTCTATCTATCTATCTATCTATCTATCTATCTTTTTTTTTACCCCACTAGGACATCACACAAGCGATAAACACCCGATGACACAAAGTACCACCATGTGGATGAGGATCACCCGTGGATAGGTCCCGGAAACGGCGTTCAGCCATTAGACCATATTTATGGCTGGATTATATTGCAAGAGCCAGAGTAGGGTTTCAAATAACGAAAAATTGCATCTCACAAAGAGATGACTGAATCGACGACAAACGCCTAAGGGTGTCGAAAGGGGTCCTTTTATCAATTTATAGTCAGCCTGATTTAGAATGTTTCAGAAAACTTGTAGTATTCCATTGTAATCACTCTGAACACTTTTATGGACAGTCAGTCGGGTGCAAGTCAGTCTAAAGCAGAGGTATTCAACTGGCGGCCCGCGGGCCACATTTGGTCCGTAAAGGTCTAGCTAGTGGACCGCCGATCTTTGCCAGCTGTATTGTAATGAGGTTTTCTATGCTTTGGCTCGGGTTTCTGGCCCGTGACAATCCCGATTTTCGAAATTTGGGCCCCTGAGAAGACTTAGTTAAATAGTCCTGTTCTAAAGTATACTTATAGATACATATATATTTGTATTTACAGCATCTATACTTATATTTACAGCATCTATACTTATATTTACAGCGCCTCTACTTATATTTACAGCGCCTATACTTATATTTACAGCGCCTATACTTATATTTACAGCACCTATACTTATATTTACAGCACTTATACTTATATTTACAGCACCTATACTTATATTTACAGCACCTATACTTATATTTACAGCACCTATACTTATATTTACAGCAGCTATACTTATATTTACAGCACCTATACTTATATTTACAGCACCTATGCTTATATTTACAGCACCTATGCTTATATTTACAGCATCTATACTTATATTTACAGCACCTATACTTATATTTACAGCTCCTATACTTATATTTACAGCATCTATACTTATATTTATAGCATCTATACTTATATTTACAGCACCTTTACTTATATTTACAGCGTCTATACTTATATTTACAGCGCCTATACTTATATTTACAGCGCCTATACTTATATTTACAGCACCTATACTTATATTTACAGCACCTACACTTATATTTACAGCACCTATACTTATATTTACAACACCTATACTTATATTTACAACACCTATACTTATATTTACAGCGCCTATACTTATATTTACAGCACCTATACTTATATTTATAGCACCTATACTTATATTTACAGCGCCTATACTTATATTTACAGCACCTATACTTATATTTATAGCACCTATACTTAGTATTGGGACAGCTAGCCCCCCTCTTACAGCATAAGACAATCCCAATCAGCACAAAGAGACATCTTATTCAAAGCATATTTATTCCAACTCTGTGCTACCAGTGCCAGACATGGTCACTCACAACAAACCATAAAAGAAAATTAGTAACCACGGAAATGAGATGTCTGAGAAGGGCTGTAGGAGTGACCATAAGAGATAAGATCAGGAATGAGATCATAAGAGAACAAGTCGGCACAGAACCAATTCTGGATTACATACAAAGACAGCAAGTGAAATGGTTTGCCCACTTAGAGAGAATGCCTTGTGACACCATACCATACAGAGCATACATGGAAAGAGAAGAAGGACGTAGAGCACGGGGTAGACCAAGAACAAGATGGAAGGATAACATCAGAGAAACTCTACAACAGCACGATGTGCCTATGGTCGAGGCAGCCAGAAGAGCTAGAAACAGAACCTTATATCTCCCTCGACACCCACAGCGGTAAAAGAGGAAGTGAAGAAGAAGAAGACCTATACTTATATTTACAGCGTCTATACTTATATTTACAGCACCTATACTTATATTTACAGCACCTATACTTAAATTTACAGCACCTATACTTATATTTACAGCACCTATACTTATATTTACAGCACCTATACTTATATTTACAGCACCTATACTTATATTTACAGCACCTATACTTATATTTACAGCGCCTATACTGTCGTGGAATGATAAGCCATTACACATCAGTCCTAAAGACTGGTAACTTGACTTACCTGTATTCGAGACAACATTCAAACTTGGACTCGTCCGGGAAGGTATATAGTCCCTTATATCGATATACGCCTTTATCGGACAAAATTATAATGTCTGCATCTTCTAGTTGCTTTGACGTAACGTCAATTTCAAATGTGCAACTATTGGATAAATATTACTAGAGTTATTTGAGGTTTCTTAGAAACCGATTTACTCCTTGCCCCTGTATACAAGGAACTTCTTTTTACCAACGCCTGAAGTGCGAATTTTGCGCGATTCTTTTTGCCGGCTTCCAAGCGTTCAGATGTGTGCATCGACGCCAGAAAATTTCACTTTCAGAAGGCGATCTGTAATGTCAGGGACTTTTCCTATGCTTGGGTAAGTTAATTATAGTTTACGAGTACCTAACACAATGTCTGTTAAAGTGGTCACTGCTGTAGAGAGATCAGTGTCGGCTGTGGGATCACACATAGTTCGACCGTTCTTGATCGCTAGAGAAGCGGATTCGAACTTAGACCTTCCCCTGTACAGACTAAATAGCCTATGCCCTAAATAACCCACACATACTGGTAAAACTAATAACCGTACAAGTGTGTACTATTTAAACTAACAACAGAAGTTTGTGCATACGAATGGGGACAGAATTTAGGTCAGGACTTGGTCAGGAGTGCGTGAGTGTGTTTGACCCAGATCAATGAATGGTAGGACTGGCTTGAGAGTCGTAGGGAATAGAGGTACTGACGGTAAATATTGGTGTCTGTGTGCAGATGGGAGGGGGGAGAGAGATTGATATATGTGTTAGAGTGTCTATCTATCTACACTATATATCTGACTTTCCATCTCTTGCACTAAACAGACAGATAAATGATAGGAGACAGTGTCTCCTAGTCCTGAGAGTGCACTCTGAGGAATGAAACAGGGGAGCAGAGGTGGAGTAGGCTGATGTGGGATGGTGACTGATACTTATTCTGTCTTTCCTGTCAAGATGTTACCCTCTTGGTGATGACTAATTCTGAGTTATTTCTTGGCAGGATGAAACCTTTGTGAAGTGCGGGCAGAAGAATCACAGTCCAACCAACACCCACCAACCAACCAACCATCAACCTATTACCTACCAATTATCACCCGACTACCAGGTGTGGAGATTGATGTCAGTTTGGGGTGCCATATACCCCAACCATCCTACAGTGCCAGAGCATGTGTGTAGCTCAGGAAAAGTGCTGTGAATGACTTGTGGGAGAAAGTGCGGTGTGCCTATCCAGCTGCTGTGTCCTCTATGGTGAGGTACTTCTCCACCATCTGATCCAGTTGAGACAGTCACCAAAGACAGTCGAATCATCAGGAGCTGAGGGAAGCATCAACGATCGAAAGAGGATAAGTGCCAGTTGATACCATGTTTTGCTATATACCTCACAGCTCCCATGTTTCCCAAGGATGACAATGTGTTATCTCAAGGACCTTCTGGCTGTTAGGGTATCTTTATACTCTGGACATTGTATTCTGGAATCCAGCTATTGAGATCTGGCATCTACTTCACTATTTTATATATGTATTTGTTGTATTGATTACATGCATTCATTTTCATGGCTGACTTAGGTGTCTCTATTTCACCTTTTTAAGTGTCTAGCATTTGTGTGTGTATGATTCTTAACTATATGTGTTAACATGGTTATGATAATGAACTATCATAACCTGGGAGCTTTCTTTAGTAAGTAGTGGAGGTGTCCAGCCAAGTGTGCCTAGGAATATTGTATTCATATATTTTGTAGTGCCAATACTTGAGTTGCCCTACTCCAGAAATAAGTTGAGCGTATATTGGCCACGGGGAATCCCTTAGACCAATACGAGCCAAACGACTCAACATAATTATTTCTGAGTGCTGTTGGTTCTGAAGGAGAAATCCTTACATCAGGCACGTGACAGGAGTGATATGTGACATATACTTATATTTACAGCACCTATACTTATATTTACAGCACCTATACTTATATTTACAGCGCCTTTACTTATATTTACAGCACCTATACTTATATTTACAGCGCCTATACTTATATTTACAGCACCTATACTTATATTTACAGCACCTATACTTACATTTACAGCGCCTATACTTATATTTACAGCACCTATACTTACATTTACAGCGCCTATACTTATATTTACAGCGCCTATACTTATATTTACAGCGCCTATACTTATATTTACAGCACATAGTTGAAGCTACTGTTTGAGTCAACCCACAAAAACATGGTGTGTCTACTTGCTACAGAATGATCCGCATTATTGTGTATACTGGCGTTGCTTCACGGATGGTTGCCCTTCGCCTGGGTACATGGACTTCAGAACCATGTAATATTACTACCCCAGGGTTCTCCTATTTCACCAGTACTCTTTAATGTGTATACAGTCAAGACTGCAGAACTTGAAGCACCAGGTGTTGGAGGGATATTAACATTTGCCAATGATGTTCTTGCGTATAGGCAGGGAAGAGATAAGCTACGGATAGCAGAACAGCTACAGGCAACTACCGAGAAAGTGACTGACTTATAGTGTGCAGAAATGGGTGCTGTCATTAACTCAGAGAAAGTAGCTGTTTTGTCGTGCTCTCTGGACATTAGAATTGTACATGCTAATGTCCCAAACCTCACAGTCAATAACAGAAACATCAAAAGAGAAAGCAAACTGAGGTACCTGGGAATCATTTTCGATAGAAGCCTGTCCTCACTTACCATATCAAAGAGTCAGCTGATGAAACTTGAACGCATACAGAATGAAGCCATGCGGGTAATTCTGTGATGTACAAGAGATACTCCGGTAGTATGTATGCCATACATACTTGCACTGCCTACTATTGCAGATAGGCTCACAGTTCTGCAAAACAAAATCATATCTTTAGAGTAGTTGCGGACAAAAGGCACCTCCTGCATGAAGCCCTGGATAGAGCTAAGGGTCACAGACTTAAAAAAGGAAAGTCTTCGATGGCGCAAACCAAAGACACAATTGGACATGTGTGAAGGCTTGATAAATTTAGGCAAGGAGAGTAGTGGGTCAAAGTATCCAACCAGGTTTCAGACTTGTGTAGGGTTCTAATCACTTTGGGACGTAAGTGCAGGGACTGGCCAGATGGTGCTGCAGAATCAGAAGTTCAACAAATGATTCATGACAATTCCCGCCCAGGTGATATGATTGTATATACAGATTGCTCTGTGTTAAAGGGCAGACAAAGTGCATTGGGGTTTATAGCAAAGATGTATGGATGTCGTTGGTGCAAGAAAGCCTGGCATATGATATCACAACGTCCAGTTTGAGAATGGAGGTGAAGGCAGTCACTGCTGCCCTCCGCTAGCTAGAGAATCTGTTGTACACACATATAATTGTAACTAACTCACAGAGCCTGTTGAGAAAGATGGAGACAGGCATGCTCCGTACAGACTGGCAAACATCACTTCTAAGGTCCTGGATAGTTAGCATCCTTTGGATATTTTCTCCACGTCATGCCAGTGTCTTGGGAAATGAGCAGGCAGATAGACAGGTCGTTTCTGAAGTGATGCATGACAAGCTGGGTGTTGTAACGGCTCTTTGGGAGCGAGTGAACAGTGCCGAGGCACAGACAGATCATTACAGTCTGAGGAGACCGGCACTGCGAGGAGTTACAGGGGGATCTAGCTGACGCTCGACACTTATGGAAACGGCGAGACGGATATATATATATAATCAGACAGTTACTGGTACCATAGGAATTTAAACTCTTCACTTGCTGCTGAAGATGTCGACGGAGCGCTTATGGGATGTTCCGAGTGTTGTGATGTTGATTCCTTTTTCAACATCAGTCAGTTATCAGTTTCTGTCATACCCCTCCCCCGCCACCTAAATCTACCGACTACTCCTCTGTCTATCTCCGAAGAATTTAAAATTATCATCATCCGTTTCTACTTTTGCCATCAGGCATTGTGGGGAGGAACAGTATGTGATCCATCGCTTGATGGGCAGCAATAGCAATTATTTATTCTGTGTCTTGGTAGAAGCTCTTTAATGTCATCAATCCCTCTTTTCCAAGGGTGGTCTCTTACTTTTACTTCACATCTTTTCACGTGTAGTGAATGTGGTGGTTGCTGTTCTGACTGCATTCTTATTAAATGACCAAACCAGATGATCTTCTATTTCTCAATTAATTTGCTGCGTGGTGTTGTTCCTGCAGTCTGTCTGATAATATAATTTATAACGTTGTCTCGGATGGTAAAGTTGGCGGCTTTTCTCGGGCATATCGTTTCACAGGTGTTGATTTTACGTAGGTTAGTCTTTGATAATATCCATGTCTGGCACTGGTAGCACAGTGTTGGTATGTATATGCTGTGTATAATCTTGCTCTCTATTATCTGTTTCTTGTCGCTCATACTTATGTTTGGATGTCTTAATAACGGTGTCATTTGGTATATAAGTGCACTGGCTCATTTGGCATCTTGTTTCTTTTTCCCTTCTCTGAGAATATACTTCCCAGATATTTAAATTCTTTAACTTGCTTCAGACAAGTACCATTCAACACGATATGTAGCGGACTAGGAATTCTGCTGACCTGCCTTACTTCAGTTTTAGTTGTATTTATTTTACTGTTATATCTTCTGCATGTTGAACTTAGCCTGTTCAAATGTTTTTGAAGTCTACAACCCTCACCGTAGAACAGGCATTGATCGTCTGAAGACAGTAGCTCATCTATTTTGTGTGGAACTTATTCTTCCTCTGGAAAGTCAAGTTCCTTATTTTCTGGGTAGACTGCTTTCAAGCTGGCTTCTTATGGTATTCTCTGGCTTCTTATGGTATTCTATCTATGTATGTATTAAATAAGAGAGGAGATCCAACGCATTCCTTCCTCCGGGCGGTTCTCTGGGGTTCACCCAGCCTCTATGAAATGGGTACCAGAGTTGACACTCTGGGGTAAATGGAGGAACGTCGCTGTAGCTACAGAGTTAAGTGCGAACGGCGACACAGGCGGACAATTCTTATCAGCTGTCTGTACTGGTAGCAGAGCACTTATGGTTTATAATCGTGTGCAATGACGCTGGTTCACATCTCCCGACTTTACCTTTTTTTTTTATTTACAACTTTTAGATGTAAGACTGGTAATTTATATGTATATTTTTAAGTTTTTAATCTGTAGGACTGCAGACTGAATGATTCGCATCTCAAAGAATGAGAATCAAACAAGCACAAACCCAGGAAACCCCATTCAACCAGGTAGCCACAGAACACAGTTATACTGTAGCACCACAAAATGGTGTACTAAATAACCTTAAGTCCAGTGTGGGCGGGTGTGTCTGCTAGGGTCTATACGGTTAGTGTGAGGCATTGAGGGTCCAACTGGTAATTCTCAGGTACCACGATCGAAAGCCCCTGCTGGCTGCGTGGATTTGTATCATTCTAAGGGGCGTTGCAGGTCGACCCAGCCTAAAAAGGGTACCAGGATGTGTAAAGATGGCCAGCATTATGCTGAGCATATTATACAACTAGTACCAATTGGTCTGTAAAAATATGGCTGCTCTTCCCAAATGCCCGATGCGCCTAAAGGGATCTTTACTTTACTTACTTACGCACAGTTAGTGCAGTTACCTCTGAACGGTGCGAGTTTGGATTAAGTAAAGTAAATGACTTATTCCACACTTTCAGGTGTATTGGATATGTAGAGTTAGACCTATCTTCTACAGATCAATGTCATCTGTATATAAGAGAGGTTTGAGTTTTGAACAACAGACAACATCACGGCACACGGGTAGTAACTCATAAGTGCTCCGTTCTTTTTCTAACTCAAGTCGAAGTCAGAAGAAGCTCAGCACAGTGCACAGGCTCTGTAGCACCGGCGAGAATCTTGAAATACTTTAGGTAGATTTTTACCTTTAAATTCTGCCCAGGCAGTGCTGTTAGGCTACTCTTTTGGATTTCCAAAACGGCCAAGGGATTTTTTACCTGCGCAACCATACCACGACGTCCGATCTCACTACCCAGAGATCCGGGGAAGTACTAGAAGTCCAAGTCGACCTGAAAAAATCCCAGCCCTTACCGGGGATTGAACCCGAAACCTCAAGCACTCAAGACGGACACCATGCCTTGAGACCACACAGCCCCTTAATCCGTATATGAAAGATACAAGGTATCAGAGGGGAAAATATACCCAGAGGAAGGAGACGGATCATATGTGGGAATTCCCGAGTGCACTGATGTCAGTTCTTGATTCATACATTCACCTTTTGGCATTTTCTGCAGGAGATATACGTGTGCACCAGGTGTACAATGATATCAATTCAATCAATATTTCTTTGTCTTTGCCTGACTCTTTTCCCATCACAGTTTTTCACGAAGTATTCCAGTTTAAATCCACCTGGAAACCCGGCTATGCAATTTCCTAGGCCGAGATAGGAGACACTTTAACCAACTCCTCCTGTGAACAATCAACAGAGGTACCCTGGAGTGGCTGCTGCATCGGGAGACTGAGCACTCATGGAAATGCCTAGTGTGCAGTAACGTTAATGTGATAACACAACATACCAACATGGGCACTGAGAAAATATCTATAAAGGAGGATGGCAGCTTTTATGTACTGCACAAAATAGCTGGTCCCATTAGCATCATACCTGCCTTGAACTAGCACCTCCAACCCTTGAACTAGCACCTCCAACCCTTGAACTAGCACCTCTAACCCTTGAACTAGCACCTCCAACCCTTGAACTAGCACCTCTAACCCTTGAACTAGCACCTCTAACCCTTGAACTAGCACCTCTAACCCTTGAACTAGCACCTCTAACCCTTGAACTAGCACCTCTAACCCTTGAACTAGCACCTCCAACCCTTGAACTAGCACCTCCCAACCCTTGAACTAGCACTCTAACCTTGAACTAGCACCTCTAACCCTGTGAACTAGCACCTCTAAGCTTTGAACTAGCACCTCTTAACCCTTGAACTAGCACCTCTAACCCTTGGACTAGCACCTCTAACCCTTGAACTAGCACCTCTAACCCTTGAACTAGCACCTCTAACCCTTGAACTAGCACCTCTAACCCTTGGACTAGCACCTCTAACCCTTGAACTAGCACCTCCACCCCTTGAACTAGCACCTCTAACCCTTGAACTAGCACATCCACCCCTTGAACTAGCACCTCTAACCCTTGAACTAGCACCTCTAACCCTTGGACTAGCACCTCTAACCCTTGAACTAGCACCTCTAACCCTTGAACTAGCACCTCTAACCCTTGGACTAGCACCTCTAACCCTTGAACTAGCACCTCCACCCCTTGAACTAGCACCTCTAACCCTTGAACTAGCACCTCTAACCCTTGAACTAGCACCTCTAACCCTTGAACTAGCACCTCTAACCCTTGAACTAGCACCTCTAACCCTTGAACTAGCACCTCTAACCCTTGAACTAGCACCTCTAACCCTTGAACTAGCACCTCTAACCCTTGAACTAACACCTCCACCCATTCACATAAAAACGTTTTTTTAAAGGGTGCTGAAGCAACGCCCCCCCCCCCCCCCCACCTTACACCCAGTAAATATGCAACAAATTGGCCGGGGGACCTGAGTGGCTATCCCTAATAACTTACAGACATTATTTTATATGTATATATATATATGTTTATACTAGGGCTGTACCGAACTGTGATTTTCACTATTCGGCCGAATAGTTGGTCCCGCTAGTCGTATTCGGCCGAAGTCAGATCTGTAAAATGGATGCACACGCAACACTCGGGTTCTGGAACAGGACTGCAATCCAGAAGTGGATGAAAAACAAATGAACATATTTTAGCTCAACACGTTTGACATGCTACATAAACCACACAGTTGTACACATTAATGATACCTAATGGCGTAAAAAATATTTCACTGCACGTTCGACAGAATAAATAAAAAACATCGTCACTTCACAGGCACAACATGAATTAAAAATAAATAAATCCACAAACTCAGAGTTAGGAAACACAAGTCATCTCAGTAAGGAGCCAGTATCAGACCAGTAGTGGCGGTAGTGGTGGTGGGGGTGGCGGTCGTCGTCGCAGCAGCAAGAGCAGTAGTATTAGTAGCAGTAGAAGTTGTCTGGTTTTTGGCGGTACGCAGTACCTGCCCCATTTTAGACACTTTGTGGTGCATATCGGCACCTTTGCTTCTTAATAGTAGTCGCAGTAGTAGCAAAAGTGGAAGTAGAATGTGCGCATATATATATATATATATATATATATATATATATATATATATATATATATATATATATATATATATATCCAGTTTTAACATATGGCTGTGAACCCTGGACAAACAATTTCTGGAGGCCTCGGAGATGTGGTTTTACAGAAGAATGCTTAGAATACCTTGGACAGCCAAAAAGATCAACCAAGAGATTTTGAAAGAGGCGGGAGCCCGAAGACAACTTATCACAGACATCAGAAGGAGACAGTCATCATTTTTCGGCCATTTTATGAGAAGAGGGAAAATAGAACATGTTGTGACCACTGGAAAGATCTGTGGAAGGAGGAATAGAGGAAGACAGCGAGAGAAGATGCTTGACAGTCTTGTTGCATGGCATGGAAGTGTGTCGGCACACGAACTGATACATGCTGCAGGAGATCGCAGATTATGGAGAGGCATGAACGCCCACGCCAGTCGGCAAGGCACCTGATAATGATATCTCTCTCTCTCTCTATATATATATATATATATACTAAGGGACATAACCTGATTATTTATCGACACACTGTTCTGTAAAAGCGGTGAACTTGATTTTCAAACTAACATTCTTATCAAAGTGTCTTTATTCCTTCAGGTTTAACCGTAAGTAGTCGGGCATGACTCGTTCAGATATGATTTAAAATGTCGAGGGTAACAAATATCTGCCTGCAACGTATTGAACAAGTATCAAGCAGTTTATGCCAAGAACCCTGCATTTGACAACCTGTAACCACAATTGCAAGTCTGATATATTCGCTAGATGCTTGCAAGCATAAGTTTCTCTTGAGAGGGGATTCAAGTCCCCTTATGTTCTCAATAAGTAAATGAGTTGCGGATGTGCAAGAAAGACCAGGCGAACGTTAACTTATTACATACAACGTTTTCGCATTGATTGACAGGAGGTGTCTCTAGTGCATTCAAAAATAACGCGCACTGCCTCGTTTTCAGTTTTTTTTTCCAGTCTGTTTATCTGTGTGGTGCTGATTGTCATGATGGCCAAGGCATATTCAGTGGCGGAGAGAACTAATGCACGATACAACATTACAAGTAGCCGTTCCTCAAAGTTTGCAGCTCCCATATTTTGATGATTTAACTTTCCGTCCTTTTTAGGATGAAATTTTTCGTTATTTGAAGCCCTACTCTGGCTTTTGCCAAAGACCCAATATAGCCTAGCCATAAATATGGCCTAAAGGCTGAACACGGTTTCTGGGACCTCTCCACGGTGATCCTCACCAGCAAAGTGGCACTTGTGTCATCGGGTGTTTATCGCTTGTGTGATGTCCTGGTGGGGTAGAAAATCAGCCAGTCAGCTCCCATAACTTTTTTTTGGCGGAGAGACCTTTCTTGGCTTTGGTTATAATGTGGTCTACATGTTTTTTAAATGATAAACATCTGTCAAATGTTATATCCAGGTACTTCATGGAATCAGATCTCTCCACGTCAGGGCCAC
Organism: Candidula unifasciata; assembly: GCA_905116865.2. Classification (NCBI taxonomy): domain Eukaryota; kingdom Metazoa; phylum Mollusca; class Gastropoda; order Stylommatophora; family Geomitridae; genus Candidula; species Candidula unifasciata. The sequence continues at coordinate 151,681 of CAJHNH020000724.1, read as the reverse complement.
AGAGTTTTACTATCGGTATTGGTGTTTTAGAAAGGTGGTTGTTAAATTCTTCTTCTTCTTCAGCGATCTCTGGTCATGCGCATAATCCACTGTGGGTCATAAACTGGGAGGGTACTTTTCAAGGTCCTCTTATGGTTTTCCCCAAAAGCTTAGTTGTCATTCTACTGGGTGTTGGCCAATATGATCGCTCCGCAGCTCCGCGCCAGAGAGGACAGTCTTGCCCAGGACATGTTCTGGAGTCTGTTCAGCAGGAAGGCCTGGACAGAGAGCTGTTTGGGCTCATACCTAATTTATGTGAAGTGTTTATTGAGTCCTGCAGTGTTCTAGTGCGTAAGCGAAAACTGTGCGGTCGGTTCTGTTCTGTTCAAGTGTTTCAGGAAATCTTATCCGTAGTTATAACCAGTGTTGGTTTTCCAATCTGTTTCTGATTTTCTCTTAAATGTTAAATGAGAATCAGGTGACTGTCGCTTTTGACGGATTAATTGTTGCTCCTGAGGTGTTGCACCAGGATGATATGCGATCTTATTCCTGTTGTAGATCCGAAACAATGTCATCTCTGTTCCTGCCCTGTCGGTACACGAGGATATCATCCGCATATGATAGGGTTCTTCCTCTGCCACTCAGTTGTTCTCCAGTGATCTTGACTGTGTAAATGTTGAAGAGGATAGGAGAATGGAGAACCCTGTGGCAAACCAGGGCGTATTGTTATCGGCTCAGAAGACTAGCTACCACATCGAAGCACGACCTTCCTCTGGGAAAGTGCGGCAGATATCCTTCAAATGAGATATAGGGGGATGTTGAGTTCAATTAACTGACACATTAGTTGGTGGAAGGGAACTTTGTTGTATGCATCCTCCAGATAGCTCTTGGATTTCCCCACAATGGAAAACAGAATCAAGCTATCCAGGGCCGTTGCTTTTCTCAAAGTGAAATCAGACCATCGACACCCACTTTATGACAGTCCATATCACACTTGAGGCAAGCTGTAGAGAGCAGATTCCTGGCATTGTTGACACTTTAGTCAGAACACTGATTGATGAAAACACAGATGAAGGTGATGCTGTAGTTTACACAGATGGATCAGTAATTAGGGGCAAGTGAAGTGCATGGGCCTTCACAGTAAGCTCAAAAAGGGGGAGGGGGGGGGACCATCAAGGAGATGAATGGCGCCTTTGCTGTTACAACTAGTAGCCTTACAATGGAAACTATGGCTGTAACAAGGGCTTTAGCATGGCTTGGTACTCAAAAGTTCACACACGTGTGATTTCTTAGTGATTTCAATATGCTTTAAAAAAAATCCAAGCTGGATTTATCAGGCAAGAATGGATTGAAATACTAAGCACTTCACGAATATCTGCCCTAACCTTCATATTTGTGCCAGGTTATGCGGGTGTTCATGAGAACGAGCGTGCAGACTATCTTGCTGATACTGCAGTTGTTATGGCTGGCCCAGTACTGGACAAGAGTGATGTTATCAATGCCATGCTCCGCACTTACCGTACCGAGGAGCACGCCAAAGGACATGACTCCACATCCCTGTCTAAACAGATGGACATGGGGGTGAAGCCTGGAGCTGCAAAAAATGAACATTTCACTAAGAGGACAAGACGTTTCATTAACCAGCACAGAACAGGCGTCATCAGTCGTTTTACACTTGTGGAGCTTTTGAGGAGGAGATCGGAGCACCTATGGATCTGCCCGGAGTGCTGTGATGATACTCCTTTCTAATCTCTATACAACGTTCTCATGTGGAATGTAATTACTTTTAGGCATCATTTCTAAAGGATAACTTAACGAGAGGTCGAAAAAACGTGCGGAGTTTGTTCACGGAGTTTCACCATCACGACCCGTGACACCTGTGCAGCGAGCCCAATCACCCAGTTTTCTATCAACCTTTGCAGACCACGAGATATCCATATCCACTCCAGGAGTCGACAAAGATGACCACCGTAGATTGGGACCTGCCAGCCAGCTTCTTTAGTATCCAGATACATCACCTAGCTAAACCCTCACACAGGTTGCTAAAGACAGAGTTTACCACCAACTTAATGAGTTGAGCTTAGTCAAGAATTGACACTACAGTACTCGGGCATTCCAATGCATGCTTCGTCCTCATCTTCAGCAGCCAGGGCAGAGTTCCAGTACTGTTGGTACCGATCTGTTTAAATGTCTGTCTTGCCTTTTCGCTGAGTTTAGTGAGTCAGTCAGACCCCCTGGTACATCCAGGTGCCTCATTCTCTCCAGGCCATAATAATCTTGTTTCTCTACTGATTCCGTTGTCTCTGCTCGCCGTATTGAGTATTCTTATTTTACATAATTTGTTGTCTAGAATATTTCACTGTATCTCATAGAGAAGAGATAATATATTGGCATCCCCTTGTGGGTTTCATGGCCCCTCTGTGGGGAAAACAGGAACAGACCCCCTACCTACCAAGCAAGCATGTCGTAAGAGTCGACTAATTGGAAGCTACCTACAAAATCGGAGTTACTCTGTCTAAGAGGCAATTTCAAGGTCAATTTAAGGCGCTGCAGGCGCCTGTGTATAGGTAAGAAGTACTGTTGGGGTGGAAGGGGGGGGGCGCCGCAGGCGCGATGATTCTTGAGTATCGAAACTGAGATGTTTTTGTATTTCTACGTTCTTTGGCAGTGTCTCTCTCCCCCCCCCCCCCCCCCCCCCCCCCCCCCCCCCCCAGAAAAAGAAACCACTTACAAGGAACGTAGGAGTAAAAACATATCGCTGTTTTCATAGTCCCGAACCGTAAAACAGTAGCAGAACATGAAAATCCCCGTGTGGGTTCCGGGGCCCTTTCATTAGAAAAACAAAAATAGACCCCCACTGCCTACCCAAAAGGCATGTCGTAAGAGTCGACTCATTGGGAGCATCCTTCAAAGTCAAAGTGCATCTTTTGCTTCTAAAATAAGCCTTAACAGTAGTCGCAGTAGTATCAAAAGTGGCAGTAGAATGTGCGCATATATATATATAAGGATATATAATATATATATATATATATATATAATATAATAGGGCTGTTCTGAATAGTGATTTTCACTATTCGGCCGAATAATAGCGGGGACCAACTATTGGGCCGAATACGAATACAAATAGTGTTCATCATCATCAGGTGACTGGCATTGGCGATTTTGCCACGCCATAATCTGTGATCTCCTGCAGCATGTATCAGTTTGTGTGATGACACACATGCTCTCTCTCTCTCTCTCTCTCTCTCTCTCACACAAAAAAACGTGCGGAGGTTTGTTTCACGGAGTTTCACATCACGACCCGTGACACCTGTGCAGCGAGCCCAATCACCCAGTTTTTCTATCACCCTTTGCAGACCACGAGATATCCCATATCCACTCCAGGAGTCGACAAAGATGACCACCGTAGATTGGGACCTGCCAGCCAGCTTCTTTAGTATCCAGATACATCACCTAGCTAAACCCTCACACAGGTTGCTAAAGACAGAGTTTACCACCACTCTTTAATGAGTTTGAGCTTAGTCAAGAATTGACACTACAGTACTCGGGCATTCCAATGCATGCTTCGTCCTCATCTTCAGCAGCCAGGGCAGAGTTCCAGTACTGTTGTACCCGATCTGTTTAAAATGTCTGTCTTGCCTTTTCGCTGAGTTTAGTGAGTCAGTCAGACCCCCTGGTACATCCAGGTGCCTCATTCTCTCCAGGCCATAATAATCTTGTTTCTCTACTGATTCCGTTGTCTCTGCTCGCCGTATTGAGTATTCTTATTTTACATAATTTGTTGTCTAGAATATTTCACTGTATCTCATAGAGAAGAGATAATATATTGGCATCCCCTTGTGGGTTTCATGGCCCCTCTGTGGGGAAAACAGGAACAGACCCCCTACCTACCAAGCAAGCATGTCGTAAGAGTCGACTAATTGGAAGCTACCTACAAAATCGGAGTTACTCTGTCTAAGAGTCAATTTCAAGGTCAATTTAAGGCGCTGCAGGCGCCTGTGTATAGGTAAGAAGTACTGTTGGGGTGGAAGGGGGGGGGGGGGCGCCGCAGGCGCGATGATTCTTGAGTATCGAAACTGAGATGTTTTTGTATTTCTACGTTCTTTGGCAGTGTCTCTCTCCCCCCCCCCCCCCCCCCCCCCCCCCCCCCCCTCCCCCCCCCCCCCCCCCCCCCCCCCCCCCCCACCCCCCCCCCCCCCCTCAGAAAAAGAAACCACTTACAAGGAACGTAGGAGTAAAAACATATCGCTGTTTTCATAGTCCCGAACCGTAAACAGGTAGCAGAACATGAAAATCCCCGTGTGGGTTCCGGGGCCCTTTCATTAGAAAAACGAGAATAGACCCACTGCCTACCCAAAAGCATGTCGTAAGAGTCGACTCATTGGGAGCATCCTTCAAAGTCAAAGTGCATCTTTTGCTTCTAAAATAAGCCTTAACAGTAGTCGCAGTAGTATCAAAAGTGGCAGTAGAATGTGCGCATATATATATATATATATATATATATATATATATATATATATATATATATAGATATATTATATATATATATATATATATATATAATATATATATATATAATAGGGCTGTTCTGAATAGTGATTTTCACTATTCGGCCGAATAAATAGCGGGACCAACTATTGGGCCGAATACGAATACAAATAGTGTATCATCATCATCAGGTGACTGGCATTGGCGATTTTGCCACGCCATAATCTGTGATCTCCTGCAGCATGTATCAGTTTGTGTGATGACACACATGCTCTCTCTCTCTCTCTCTCTCTCTCTCACACACACACACACACACATACACACACTCACACAAGCAACAACAAAAAACGCATTGCTTACTTGACGAAGCTAACAGTTACTATTGTACAGACCACATTTTCCACTTTAAAATTTGAACCAAAATGTAATCACAACCTTACTTATCTGCTGCACCTTCACGAATACAGATGGAGGATCGGCCGCATGCCGAGATAAATACAAAGACAATTCTTAGCACGCTGCGGTTGGCAATTTTTGCAGTATGATACACTTTGAGTGTGAAACAAGAAAAAAAAACTTTTTTCGACAGTGGCGAGGAAATACAATTTAAATTTTAAGTATCTTAATGCCAGCTTTAATAATGTCACAATTTATAGTCGACATTTCTTGATTTTCGCCACGGCACCCCTGGCATACCCACCCAGTTTGAGAACCTCTGCTATAATGCCTAGGTCGAGTCAGAAGGCAAAGACCTTGCCAGCTGCTGTACCACGCAACCGGGTCGTATTGTTTCCCCCGCTACGACAGACTTAGGCAACAGCAACTATTATGTTAATAAGAGAGTTATTTCAGTCAATCGCGGTGTGGGTGCAGAAATCCCTATTCGTATTCAGCCCGACCGCCACTATTCGGCTGAATAGCTATTAGGTCCACTATTTGGCCCCGAAGCGAATATTTGGTACAGCCCTAGTTTATACATCTCATATTACATATTTATTCAGCCTATAATAGTAATAACAAAAGGAGCCAACATGACATCCATCCAGCAAACCGTCAACATGACATCCACCCAGCAAGCCGACAACATGACATCCACCCAGAAAGCCATCATCCTGACATCCACCCAGCAAGCCGTCAACATGACATCCACCCAGCAAGCCGTCAACATGACATCCACCCAGCAAGCCGTCAACATGACATCCACCCAGTAAGCCGTCAACATGACATCCACCCAGCAAGCCGTCAACATGACATCCATCCAGCAAGCCGTCAACATGACATCCACCCAGCAAGCCGTCAACATGACATCCACCCAGCAAGCCGTCAACATGACATCCATCCAGCAAGCCATCAACATGCCATGCATCCAGCAAACCGTCAACATGACATCCACCCAGCAAGCCGTCAACATGACATCCACCCAGCAAGCCGTCATCCTGACATCCACCCAGCAAGCCGTCAACACGACATCCACCCAGCAAGCCATCAACATGACATCCATCCAGCAAGCCATCAACATGACATCCACCCAGCAAGCCATCAACATGACATCCATCCAGCAAGCCATCAACATGACATCCATCCAGCAAGCCATCAACATGACGTCCACCCAGCAAGCCGTCAACATGACATCCATCCAGCAAGCCATAAACATGACATCCACCCAGCAAGCCGTAACACTGTGCACTCAGACAAAACTTACAACCCTTCATCCCTCCCCTGCTGGCTTAAATGCCAACTTGAACAACAACACACAGAAATATGGCCATGTTCAACCAGCTATTGAGGAGCTTGTGGTTATAACTGTGGTATGGTTTTCTTGTCTTAAGTTTAAGCGCTGAGATCTGTGTTTTATGTTGTCCAACTCTGCATGTCTAGGTCTTTTATGGTGGTCTGGATGGTTTTTTACTTCCTTGTTTTGTTTGTTGTTTTCCTCATTATGCCTCCTCTTGTTTCCCACACACTTGTGTCGTTTATTTCAAGTCTTGTTCCTTTTATATCCTATTAAATGGTTTGGACAGCTGTTGCTTGCTTTTTAGAAAATTATAAAGAGGTTACCCCCCCACCTGATATGTTATGGTGGGCCCCTGCCTTCAACAGGCTATAAATGACCTTAGTCATTGCTTATACAGATACACCAGTAACAGAGCCAGAGGTTGACCACGTAGAAGATGGACCGCAGGAATATCAGAAAGACATTAAAAAGTACTTTTTACAAAGAGAAGGGCCCATTCCGGAGATCTCTTCCTGCCCTGACACCGCGAGGCATTCCAAGAGTACAGACAGAAGAAGAAGAAGTCACACAAAAGAAGACTAAACATCAATCATCGTCTTCATCACTCACAATTATAGGACCATGTTTCTTTGGTGGATCCTGTTGAAGCACTAAAGCGTCTACTTCATTTCCTGTTTGTATTTCACTGAAAGACTGCTTCATTCGTTTCCTATCACTGTCTTGGTCTTCTGCGTCGTCAGAGTCACTTTCAGGAAAATATGAATATGCTTTCTTTTTTCTCTTCTCCGGTCGTCTATCAGAGTTCAAAGATGAGATTGCTGACACTGATTTCTCAAATTTCTTGGCAGAATGAACTCTCTCCGCTGTTCTTCTTGCTTTCTTTGGTATCTGTTTGAAATTCCCTTCATCAGAATCACCAAAATTTAAATCACAATTGTCAATAATACTCAGACCATTAAATTTGTCATCCGTTTGTTTGTTGGTTGCTGTTTTGCTATTGGGATATGTGGAACTCTTTTTCAGGACACAGTTCTGTTTTGTGTTGTCTTTGTTGTGTGATGCTTGATCAGACACAGAAGAGGTGGAATCATTCAAGAATGACTTATCTTTGTTCACAATGACTAGCTTGGGCTTCTCTTTAGTACTGGCCCCTTTGGATGCCGAGGATGGGGTTCTCTTGCTGACTGATAATGCTGAAGAATCACCAGATATCAATGGTTTCGTGGCAGATGGTGAGCTCACAGCTGAACTGTTATTTGGAACATCTACTGAAGCCTTTTTTGCAGTTTTAACTTGAAAGTCCATGAGGATTTTAGCTGAGTTGTTCTGCAGTAGCTTTGCCTTTGAACCTAGTAAAGAAATGAAACAATGATACAACCATGAAATATCCAGAAGTCGAGACCCAGGTTTGAATAATCTGTATCCATGCGTGCGTTCTGGGGCTCCATTCTGGAGAACAGAGAATGGAATAGACCAAAGCTTCCCCAGCAAGCAGGAGGTGACTAATTAGGCAGGTTTCCCTCAAAGTGGGAGTGCATCTGTCGGAGAGGTAAGGAACCAACTGCCTGCATAAGAATAAGCCAGATTTGTATGTAGAACTTTCAGCCAGAGTTTATAGCCAGAGATGTAAGGAACCAACTGCCTGCATTCAAATAAGCCAGATCTGTAGAGCTTTCAGCCAGAATTTATAGCTGGAGATGTGAAGAACCAACTGTCTGCATTCAAATAAGCCAGATCTGTAGAGCTTTCAGCCAGTTTATAGCCGGAGATGTAAGGAACCAACTGTCTACATACAAATAAGCCAGATCTGTAGAACTTTCAGCCAGAGTTTATAGCCGGAGAGGTGAGAAACCAACTGTCTGAATACAAATAAGCCAGATCTGTAGAACTTTCAGCCAGAGTTTATAGCAGCAGAGATGAGGAACCAACTGTCTGCATACAAATAAGCCAGATCTCTATAGCTTTCAGCCAGAAAAATTACTAAAAAATATATTTAAAAATATGTTATTTTAGTGACTCGTGGACCACCATGATGCTCTAGCTAGCAGGCTTACTTGTATGTTTGGTGGGCATAGGTTTCAACCCCCCCCCCCCAATGATTACACAAACAGACCAAGTCTGCTCTCCCTCTTAGTTTTTTAAGGTATGGTTTAAGAGAATAATAATGTGCTTTGATTTTTATTACTTGGTGAAAAAAAGTCATTTTAAAAGATTGTTACAGGGCACAAGGGTTTAAACAGATGAAACTTAAATAACTTATCTGTGAAAACTATATTCCATGTAAAGGGAAAGTTTTCTATACCCATATTTTACATCACGCAATCAGAATGCTAGCCCCTTTACATCCCAGACTATTTTTCTTCTGCCTTTCTATCCCCCAATGGAGCATAGGCCCTCAACTAACTCAGGCCAAGTGATCCTATCCTTCGCTATTAAATGGAGCTCTCCCCATGTCCTCCCCTCTTTCTAACTTCATTCTTCAGCTCTCTTCTCTATGTGTTTTTTGATCTTCCTTTATTTCTATGCCCATGTGGGTTCCAATGCAAAGACTTCCCTTGCTACTTCCATTGTTCTCCCTATATCATAGAGAGTTCTAACATTTCAGGTGCCAATTTTGGAAGTTTTCCTAGCTGAGAGGAGGCACGTCAACGATCTGGACTCCTTTCGGCTTTCTCCACACCGTGTCATACTTCTTCTATATGAAAAGCCTACCCTCTTCTTGGTTGGGTGGGTTTTACTTGCTTCTCTTTTTTACTTTTCCATTATTGGTTTGTTTGTTTTTTTGGCTAATGTTTTTACAGGATGATATAGCCAACCTCAAGCCTAACCCTAACCTTAGTCGTCTCAGAAGATTTCCTAGTATAAATTTTAAAGGCTATCCTGGATCACCCCAAAATGTCGTCGCCAGCTTGGTTCTGGTCAAGAAGTTGTGACAGGCCTAGCCAGCCGGCAACTTGACACCCAAAGAGGTAAAAGAGGAAGAGAAGCAGAATTCTGGGCTGGGTAAAAGCAAAAAGTTCTTTCCAATGTCCTCATCATCATCATGTAGAAGGTCCTTTGCAGAACGCCGCTCTCATCACAGTCTGCCTGAAAGAAAATCGGTCTCTCGCCAGATCTCCGGCCTCATGTACTTTCATACTCAAGGAGTCACTTATATCCTGTGCACATCTTTGTCTTGGTTGGTCCCTGCACCTCCTTCCTTATACCATGACTTCTGCTATTATTTTTTTTCAATCCGTCGTGGCGCTTGACATGACCAAAATATTTCCTCTTTCCCATATAATGCTGCTAAGTTTGACGTACGGTGATAAAATAATGGCCTGTTTCAAACAACACACAGCTGTATCATCTACTGGTTTGATAAAGTTTGCAGCAATGCGCTGGGCACTTGCCTGGGAGCCCCAACAACACACAGCTGTATCATCTACTGGTTTGATCAAGTTTGCAGCAATGCACTGGGCACTTGCCTGGGAGCCCCAACAACACACAGCTGTATCATCTACTGGTTTGATCAAGTTTGCAGCAATGCACTGGGCACTTGCCTGGGAGCCCCAACAACATACGGGTACCATGCTAGTCTGTGTATGTCAAGTAAACATGAAACAAACATTAGTCAAGAACCCTTTTCAAGGTCTTCAGGTGTACTGGGCATGTAGGGCTAGACCTACAGTGTGTTAAGTGACTTGCCATAAATAAAAACCTCTTTGCTGTGAGCGGTTTTCGTAGGGGCCCCATCACCCTGGTTTGTCTAGGGGCCCATAATGCTGTTAAGACACATTAATATCATTATTTTCATTTGTGTTTTTAACAGTTTTTTGTTTAAACCTACAAATCTGCTGGCACAAAAACTAATACATCAAGCAAACCAGTGTAAACAGTGACTAATTAGCTGAAACTTCTGTATGTGCATTAAATTCTCCCAAGCCAGTAATGGATGTCACACCTTCAAGCTAGAGATGGATACTAGATCAGACCAAAGAAGGATACCAGACTTTCAGACCAGAGATGGATGCCACACCTCCAAGCCAGAGATGGATGCCACACCTTCAGAGCAGAGAGAGATACCACATCTTCAAACAAGAAATGGATGCCCCACCTTCAAGCCAAAGATGGATACCACACCTTCAGAGCAGAGATGGATACCACACCTTCAGAAAAAGAGATGGATGCCACACCTGTTGTGTGCAATCTCAAGATTCACACTAGGGCTGACTGCTAATGAACATGAGATATGACGAGAGACATGACGTCACTTGCCGACAGAAGAACTGGACAGAAGACAGTTAAAAGAAATGTATAAATGGCAGAGGCTTGTCTTGATATGTCCCTGATGCCGCAGTTCGCAGGAGAGCAAAGGCTCTGAGCTCCATGTTTGAGGAAAGGAGTTATTCTGCCATCGTTAAGTATAATGATCGCAACATATTTGTTTGAACAGTGTTTATCGCAGTACCAAACCTTCAGATAAGAAATGGTTGCCACACCTTCAAATCAGGGATGTATAATGCACCTTCAGACGAGGGATGGATAACGTACCTTCAGACCAGGGATGGATAACGTACCTTCAGACCAGGAATGGATAATGTAACTTCAGACCAGGGATGGATAACACACCTTCAGATGAGGAATGGATAACGCACCTTCAGAGGAGAAATGGAGGACTCATCTTCAGAGAAGAGATGGATGCCACATTTTCAGAGGAGAGATGGATGCCACATCTTTAGAGGAGAGATGGATGTGACATCTTTAGAGGAGAGATGGATGCCACATCTTCAGAGAAGAGATGGATGCCACATCTTCAGACCAGGGATGGATACAAAACCTTCAGACAAGAGATGAATACCACATCTTAAAGCCAGAGATGGATACAACACATTCAGACAAGAGATAAATACAACATCTTCAGGCCAGGGCTGGATAGCCCACCTTCAGACAAGAGATGGATACCACACTTTTAAACCAAAGATAGACATCATTCTTTCATACCAAAGGTGAATGCTATAAGCTGAACCCAGAGATGGATGCAAAATATTAAATCTCGAGTTGAATATCTCACACTCAAAATATAGGTGGATTTTAAATTTAAAGCTAGAGGTAAATTCTACTATTCAAGCTAGAGGCAAATTCTGCATTTCAATATAGAGGCAAATTCTAAATTTCAAGCTAGAGGCAAATTCTATATTTCAAGCTAGAGGTGAATTCTATTTTACAAGCTAGAGGTGAATTTTACTTTTCAAGCTAGAGGCAAATTCTACATTTCAAGTTAGAGACAAATTTTACATTCCAAGATATATGTGAATTCTACATTTCAAGCTAGACATACAGTATACAACCATACATTCAAGCCAGAGATGGAAACCAAACCGATCCCAGTCATAATTCTACCTGTATACAATGCGGCAAATTACACTACAAATTAAGTAGGACATATCTGATTGAACAAGCCACTGATGTGCACTTACCTGGTACAATGTAGCATATTGTGCTGTAAGCCGTAAAATGGAAGTCTTCTTGTAGATAGTCATGAATCAACATGTGAGCCAACACCCTCTCGGCCGTTTCTTTACTAAAAGGTGGTACGGCTACAGATTTAACCTAGAAAATACATTTCATACATTTTCAGAAGAAGAAAAATCCTACAAATATAATATCATAGTAAATGAAACAAGTGTAAACCCTTTTGCCATGGTGGCCTAAAAAAAAAAAAACAGCCAAGCTTTCACACTTTCCATTTGTTTTTGTTGAGATTCGTGAAAAATATTAATAGATTCTCAGAAAAACAAACATTTTACACTTGTGGACATGCACACACATACAAAATCAATTTATCATCAAACCGCGAACAATACTGAAAGTAATGGGGAATGATCAAGAAAAAATGAATGCAGTCGCATAGAATCAGCTGGCTTACATCTCTTGGGGCCTGTACAATTAATAATAGCATGACACTTACTTGACTGTAACCCAGTTACTTGACAACCACTGTAGCCAATGGGAAAATGTGACAAAGAAACTTCTATAAACAAATTCATGTACCTAAAAGGGAACCCTCTCCCTTCTTGCAAGGACTCTTTGGCTCTCTATTCAAATGCAGTCTACTCGGACACATTCTCCAATACAGCAACTGGTCTAGGAACACATTGAGAAAACACCAAATATCTTCAAAATCAGAGTGCATCTGCCTGAGGCAAGGAACCAACAGTCTGCAAACAAATAAATAAATCTGTTAAATGGATATGCACACAAAATGTAAAGGTCTGGATCAAGACCAAAGTCCATAAGTCAAAGAGAATCACAAACTTTCTGCTGGAGTTTACAGCCCGTGAACAATAAGATGAAGACGATATCTGAGAAAACTTTGGCTTTTTAACTCTTTCAGTACCAGAAGGTTTCAGATGAGATTCAACCAGGAAGAAATTAACCATGATGAAAAATCGTGAACGAATTACTTTCAAAGTAGGAATATACAAAGTGATAGTGACCATTTGAAAAAGCCAGATTTCTTTAGCATGTTTTGATAATAAATTAACAAATAAGAGAGCACATTATCATAAGGATAATCAAAGGGTAGACTCATTAACATGTTGTCTGGGACTGAAAGAGTTGAGCTTCAAAATTCAGCCAAATATAATAAAGAAGCCTAAAAAGTATCCAGCATAAGTTGGTTCAAGGCCAATGCAGCACTGGAAGGTGACAGGCAGATGAAGACAACCTGGTATAGTTTAACAGAAAAAATAAAACATATACTTATTTCCAATCTCTGACCTCTTTGAACTCACTTTAAGACTGGCAGCACCGCGTCCATACCAAGCATCTACCAGTTTGGCTGTGGTCATCCTCTGGTCAGTGTCAGCAGCAGCTCTCAGGATGGACAGCACATCCACACAGTACTTGGACACATCTTTCTTCTCTATACTTCCTATACACACATACACACACAAATAGGATGTGTTCAGATACCAGATGGTTGTGAGGACTTCATATGAATGCCATTGTTAGGATATATTTTAGGTGTTAGTCACTGCAATGCAAAGACACTGTACACGACCAACAAAAGTCTGCTTTCATCATCAACACCATGTAGAAGATCCTTTGCAGGACCTTACTCTTATCACTGTCTGCCTGAAAAGAAATGTGTTCTCTAGCCAAACTTTCCCACCTCATGCACTTTCCTACCATAGGTGTTACTTATTTACTGTGACCATCTTTGTGCTGGCTGACTCCTGCCCCTCTTGCCTTCTACCATGCTTTTTGCTATCATCATTTTTTTCTAATCCGCCGTGGTGCTAGATGTGGCCAGAATATTTCAATTTCCGAGATAAGATGCTGTTTACTAGCCAATCTTTTCGGATGTTCAGATCTTTTCAGATGTTCAGATCTTTTAGGATGTTCAGATCTTTTAGGATGTTCAGATCTTTTAGGATGTTCAGATCTTTCAGGATGTTCAGATCTTTTAGGATGTTCAGATCTTTTAGGATGTTCAGATCTTTTAGGATGTCAGTATTTCGTTTCTTCTTTGTCCATGGGATTCTGAGAATCTTTATATAGCATTTCAGCTCAAAAGCCCTTATTTTCTTCCTTAAGAACTATGCCTGTCTTTACATACTAAAATAGAACTCACCATGGGGTGACAACCAAATGCTAATGAATTGCAACAAGAGCCAACCTGCCAGAAACTACAGCCTCTAATCAGCGACATCCTTTTGTGCCATCATACGTCAAACAGGGCTTGCAGTCTATTCTTCCATTTGGTTGTATTCTGTGCAACTGTTTTAACAACATGGGTGGAATCCAGTCAAGCACCTTTGGCCTCTCTCATTGAAGTTCATCTTAGAGCTCCCTTTGAGTGTCCTCATTTCCCCAATCTAACTGTTTCCCAACTGTTTAAGTGCTTGTTTGGTGATTCTCCGTTTCCTTACCCTCAGGATGTGCTAAACATATCATATTCTTTATTTTATAACAGCCTCTACCAACAGACAAATGAAACAATCATTGTATAGCTATTTTGTATGGAGACCATGAAAAACCTCAACCAAAATTAAGAAATAAAATTTGCCAGCTGTTCAATGAAACACAATCATTACTTTATGCACTCAGTGAAATGGGTTCTTGGGCCACATAAATACAAACCTTGCAAAAGTGACCAAAACCAACTGGTTTCACACCGCTATGTTCTGTAAGTTTTCCTAATGGTCCTATAAGTTGTTACTGGAATTATGGTTTTATTTACTTTTGCTCTGTGACTTATACTGGTTTCAAATGTCACTGAAATCATACTTTAGTCTACAAACCTTTGTTCTGTGACTTGTTGCAATGGTTACATATGTCACTTGAATCGTACTATAGTCTACAAACATTTGCTTTGTGACTTGTCACAATGGTTTCCAATGTCACTGGAATCAGTTTATTTATATTTTTTCCAGGATTTGTCACAATGGTCCAACGTTGCTAAAATCAACAGTTTAAAAACCTTTGTTTTATGACTTGTCACATACTTTACTAGAATTAAGAGTTACAAATCTGTGTCCATAAATTGTCATAGGCTGTAACTAGAGTCAACAATTTACAAACCTTTGTTCTATTACTTGCCACAACAGTCAGACATTACTAGAATCATACTTCACTTACCTTTTTTTCTCATGACATGTCACAGTGCTCGTAAATGTTACTATAATCAGTCATTTGCAAACTTTTGTTACATGACTTGTCACAATGGTCTCACATTACTAGAATCAACAATTTAGAAATCTTTGTTCTGTGACTTGTTCCAGTAGTCACACCTGTTGTTACTGGAATCACACTTTACTGATCTTTGTTTTGTGACATGTCACAACTAGAATAATCAGTTTACACACCTTTCTTCCAAGACTTGTAACAATGGTCACACATGTGATAACTAGAATCAACAGTTTGCAAACCTTTGTTCCATGACTTGTCACAATGATCACACGTATGGTAACTAAAATCAACAGTTTACAAACCTTTGTTCCATGACTTGTCACAATGGTCACACATGTGATAACTAGAATCAACAGTTTACAAACCTTTGTTCTGTGACTTGTCACAATCGTCACACATGTGATAACTAGAATCAACAGTCTACAAACCTTTGTTCTGTGACTTGTCACAATGGTCACACATGTGATAACTAGAATCAACAGTTTACAAACCTTTGTTCCGTGACTTGACACAATGGTCACACATGTGATAACTAGAATCAACAGTTTACAAACCTTTGTTCCGTGACTTGACACAATGGTCACACATGTGATAACTAGAATCAACAGTTTACAAACCTTTGTTCCGTGACTTGACACAATGGTCACACATGTGATAACTAGAATCAACAGTTTACAAACCTTTGTTCCGTGACTTGACACAATGGTCATACATAAGGTAACTAGAATCAACAGTACACAAACCTTTGTTCCGTGACTTGTCACAATGGTCACACATATTGTTACAATGAGAACTGTCCCACATCTCACCAAAATGGTGGGCTATTAAAGAACGCCTGCAGCTGAAAGACAAATGCCAAACACTCATATTTATTTAATGACTGAATGAGGGCCTCATGTGTAACAGCAGGGATAGAGACAAGGATTAAGTCTCAGCTATTGTTCTTATTGTTCTTCGCATTCACCAGCTGTAAACTCAGGCGGAAAGTTCTGGGTGTTCATCCACCTCTAGATATTAGCCTTGTTTTAGAGCCTGAGTGTTGCGTGCACATCCATTTTTCAGATCAGACTTATCTGTATGCAGACTGTTGGTTCCTTGCCTCTGCAGATGCATGCCGACTTTGAAGGAAGCCCCCCAATGACGACATGGGTGTTGGGGAGGCAGTGGGTTTATTCTTGTTTTCCTCACAAGTGGACCCTGGAACCCACATGGGGAAAGTTTTGTTCCAATTAACCTAAATTCAACAGCCTCTTTCAGCGATATCTGACTACGGCTTGATGTGCACTCTAAGAGGGAACCCACACAGGGAAACTTTTGTTCCAATTAGCTTAAATTCAACAGCCTCTTTCAGCGATATCTGATTATGGTTTGATGCACACTCTAAGAGGGAACCCATGCGGGGAAACTTTTGTTCCAATTAGCTTAAATTCAACAGCCTCTTTCAGCGATATCTGACTACGGCTTGATGTGCACTCTAAGAGGGAACCCATGCGGGGAAACTTTTGTTCCAATTAAAAGGTGACTAATTAGGATCTGCTGAAACTGGATGTGTGGATCACAAGGCAGAGATATCACAGCCTAGCAGTAAACTGCAACATAAGGTACCAAGCACTTTTTTTTCTAAGGTGAGCACAAAAGAAGAAGAAGGAAGAGGAAGAGGAGAAGAAGAAGAAGAGGAAAGATGGGCCATACTATCCAGTGTTCCCTTTTTGCAGGACCTAATGTGTGTAAAATGGTAACAAAAGCTTCACTTGCAATTCTTTGGGAAGGGAGGCAGAAGTGCTGGACTAAATGTGGTGAGGCACCAGGACTAGGGCTCACAGCTGTGAAGATTCTGGGGCCAATATTTTAGTGGAACAGTTTCATTGCTTCCAACAAGCATGACCTAAAAGACTAATTAGGAATTCAATGAAACTAGATGTGCTGGGCTAAAAAGTGCAGAAATTGCAGCCTTGCTGTAAACCACAAAATTATGTGCCAACCATTCTTTTAAGGGTCAAAACAAACAAAAGAGAAGAAGAAGAAGCAGAAGAAGAGGAAAAAGAAGAAGAAGAAGCAGCAGAAGAAGAAGCAGAAGAAGAAGAAAAAGAAGAAGAAGAAGGAGGAGGAAAAGGAGAAGGACGAGTAGGAGGAGGAGAAGAAGAAGAAGGAGGAGGAGGAAAAGGAGGAGGAGGAGAAGGAGGAGAAGAAGAAGCAGCAGAAGAAGAAGAAGCAGCAGCAGCAGCAGCAGCAGAAGAGGAAGAAGAAAAAGAAGAAGAAGAAAGAGAAGAAGATCGAAGAAGAAAAAGAAGACTGCTTGTCCTAGAGCATCTGCTATGGAGTATAAAGGATATAATTTGTCTATTCTCCTCTGATAGGCACACACACAAAATCATGCACTTTCTTCTTCTTTTGGTAAAGATCACTTTCACTGCTGACAGCTATCTCTATCAATGTTTATTCTCCCCTAGAGTACACAAGGAGAATCTCAACTCTGCGCACAAACTCTGCAATACAGGCACTATTTAAATGTATGCATATACTAGAAAGGGAGTTGCCGTGGCGGAGCGGCTAGACACTCGCAGCGGATTGGAAGGTTGTTAGTTCCCTCAATAATGACCTTGGCTCCCTGGTCGACACAGCCTTGAGTGGGTACCGGGTGCAGGGGAAGTAAAGGTGGCCGGCATGATTCTGACCACATCACCCATCTTGTGCCGATTGATTTATAAAATATAAGTCTAGCCCTATATGCCTAGACCCGTGGAAAAGGGTCCTTTACGGTGTTTTCTTTTACTCATATACTAGAATATTATATGCTTTAAATATTCTGTACACTCACGGGAAAGGCAAGACGAATATACAATCAGACAGATACTGGCCCCATCGGAATCGGAACCCTTCGCTTGATGCTGAAGGTGGGGATAGAGTGCTTGTGAGAGTGTCTCAATTGCTATGATGTTGATTCATAATTCAACATTCAACAATTTGTAAATATTCTTATTGTGGGTAGTTTTCCTGTCTTCAGAGATTAAGTCCCAGCAGCTACCAGTTACCCTGATTAAAACTACGTCTTCTGTTTAAAAAAAACAGCTCAAAACTCCCATTTCACTTATTATTTCATCTTCAAAAGATCCCAATGGGGGTTCTAGGGCCCCACTGAGGGTTGGAATAAATCCACTGCCTCCCTGTCATACAAGACGACTATTCTCGGGTGCACCCTTCAAAGTCCCAGTGCATCTGCCTGAGAGGTGAGGAACCAACAGTCTGTATAAAAATAAGCCAGAACTGTAAAACAGATGTGCACCTAAAACTTAAGCTCTGGAACAAGACTGTGGACGAACAACCATAAATGTCTGACGGATCTCACAGCTGTGGACACAAAGACTTCAACTTTACGGTGGATTGGAACCCATGATCTCAGCTGTGACAAACAGGATCCCTGCCCCTCAACCACAGACATTATCTATCATAAACTGATACACACACAAGAAACCAGAGAGCACATGCCAGTACCTGCTCACATCAATGCAATATCTGACAATTCCATGCAGATTCTGGAGCCCAGTCATTTCAGTGAACACCATAGAACTCTGTCGGGCCACATCGGCTAGCCGGTAGAAAACTATACAGTCTGACCGCTGGTCGTCCCGACCTGGATCATCAGTTGTAAAAAATATATTTACGTAAACTATATATATATATATATATATATATATATATATATATATATATATATATATATATATATATATATATATATATATATATATATATATATATATATATATATATATATATATATATATATAGTGGCATCTTGGAAAAATATATTTTTCTAAAACAACACACTGTATATCTAGTTACACATAATGATCACATTTGAATAAAAACATGAATAAATAAAAAACATATAAAAACATTATATTTACTGTACCTTGATCAAAATGTTAAACAGAACCTGTTCTGCTGTATGGCAGCAAAACTTGGAATGTCAGTGAACAAATTAGGAAGAATTTGGAAGCAACACAGATGTGGTTTTTGAGACGAATGTTACGAATACCTTGGACAGCCAGAGTAACTAACGATTGCATGAAAGAAGCTAATGAAAGTAGATCTCTATAAACAACAATAAGAAAGAGACAAACACTGTTCTTTGGCCACATAATGAGAAGAAAGACATTGGAGAACATCGTGACAACTGGAAAGATCAGTGGAAAAAAGGGTAGAGGCAGACCAAGAGAGATGATGCTGAATAGGCTGAAACAAAGGCAGGAAGGAATATCATCAAGAGGCAACCAGGGATCGTGATCTATGGAGACACATGAGCGCATATGCCAGTTGGCAGGGCACATGATGATGATGATCAAAATGGTGACACAGCACATACAAGTAGGAGGAGGAAGGGGAGATGATTGTCTGGAAGGTGGGTCACCTTCCATGGTAACATCAGGAATCCTTTCTAGTGTTTCATATCGTAGTCATTCCCCAACTGTAGAGGGTTTGGGGTCACTAGTATCTGCTAGAGTCTTTACAGATGGGTCCGCAGAAAGTGCAGTTAGAAATGGTGGTACTGGAGTGTACATCGAATTCCCAGATAGTACTAGGTACTATTCCACTAGTACTAGGTCCAGTGTACCAACCGGAAAGTACTGCCATAACTATGATGCAGAAACTCAGGCTATCAAGATAGCAACAGAGAAACTGCTAAATACAAATCTTGGCTCACAGTATGTGGTAATGCTGACAGATGCAAAATCAGCACTGGAAGCACTCCAGTCTAGGAAACTTCCAGAATTGCAAAACACTGCTGACACAACTTAGCCTTCAGCGAAGAGTTGTAATGCAGTGGATAACACCAAATTGTGGAGTGCCTGGAAATGAGAAAGCTGATCAACTGGCAGGAGAAGGTGCGACAAAAGAGCAGCCAGATGTACCAGTCACATACCACCAAAAGAAAAAAATCATTAAATCAATCAGGAAACCACCGGCCCCAGCACAAGACGATTATTTTATTATGGACAGATCAGAACAAGTCATTATCTTCCGCCTCAGAACAGGGCACAACCGATTACGTAACCACATGTACACAAAATTCAAGATAGGCGTATCAGCCTTGTGCACCTGTGGAAAAGTGCCTCAGACAGCAGAGCATGTACTCCAGGACTGCACCGAATTTGACACAGTGAAATTTATACAAGAGACAAAATTGCTGATATAGACAACTTATTTCAGGCGAACGAAAGAAGAAGAAGAAGACTAATAACTAGGGCTGTACCGATTATAAGTTTTCACTATTCGGCCGATTACGAATAGTGGGACCAACTATTCGGCCGAATACGAATACGAATAGTGTATCATCATCATCAGGTGCCTCGCCGACTGGTGTGGCGATTTTGCCTCGCCACAATCTGCGATCTCCTGCAGCATGTATCAGTTTGTGTGCTGACACACCTCCATGCCATGCAACGACTGTCAAGAATCTTCTCTCGTTGTCTTTTTCTATCTCTCCTTCCACAAATCTTTCCAGTGGTCACCACATGTTCCATTTTCACTCTTTCTATATGATGACTGTCTTCTTCTGATGTCTGCGATTAGTTGTCTTCGGGTTCCCGCCTCTTTCAAAACCTAGTGGTTGCTTTTTTTAAGCTGTCCAAGGTATTTAAAGCATTGTTCTGTAAAACCACATCTCTGAGGCCTCAAAAAATTGTTTGGCCTGGCTACCGATTGTCCAGGACTTATAGCCATATGTTAAAACTGGATGTATGTAGCAAGCAAGACAACGATATATTGCACAAGATGTTCTTTTTTTTAAAATATAAAATGCATTTTTAGCCTGTCCTATTTTGTTTTTTATTTTAGTAATGCATCTTTCATCTAATTTTATCAATGTGTTAAATTCGCATTTAAATCATTTTTCGTTCAGGCGTTCGTTCAATGTAATTTAAATGCACCTTCATATTCTCGTTTGCAATATCTTCAATTTGATTTGGGAAAAGACACCCCGAAAGAACAAAAAAATGCATGCTTTCTCTTTGTCTCTCTCTCTCTCTCACACACACATACACACACACACACACACACACACACACACACAGATACACTTTCAAGTTTCTTCATGCCTTCTTTAACACAACAGTAGCGATGCCTAAATCTTTCGTAGCGGGAAAAACGGCAACCCGTTTGCGTGGTAACAGCGCCTGACTCCGAGACATTACAGCAGAGGTTCTAAAACTGGGTGCGTATGACAGGGGTGCCGCGGCGAAAATCAAGAAAAGTCGGCTATAAATTGTGACATTATTAATGAGAGAGTTATTTTAGTCCATCGCAGTGTATGCAGAAATCACTATTCGTATTCGGCCGAATACCGAATAGCTAGTAGGTCCACTATTCGGCCCCGAAGCGAATACGAAGCGAATATTCGGTACAGCCCTACTAGTATCTGCTGATAGCCAGCGTTCTAAAGTGCTCTGGTGTTGCGACCATTTTTTTTCCTTCTAAAATGTAAGATAATGCTATCCCTGAATAAGTTAACACACCTTTTAACTGGTGCTCTATCAGGATGCCACCTCTCAACAGCTTCCTACGTTTTCGACCCCATGGTCAAAAGATCTTGGATTTCAGCAGTGCTAATCATTCCAGCTTTTCCCTCTTCCTCACTGGAAGAAATTTCTTCTGCAATTTATTCCTTTTGCTGAGGCACTTGCGTTGTTAGTTCCTTCCCTTTATCAGCACGTGCCAGACTTTCCAATTTCAAAGCAGCGTTCGGTTTCCACACTGTTTGAGTTCTGAATCATTCTAATTCTGAGGTACAAGTGCGTTTGTTTGTGCATGGGGGAGGGGGGGGGGGGGGGGGGGGGGTGATGATGGAGTGTATGTGTGTGTGTGCGTGCGCGCAAATGACTTAAAAGTACATACCTGCCCGGCCACTCTCTTGATACAAATTTTCCATAGACTTGCTAAGGCTGTGGTGTATGACAAATCGGACGTCTGGTTTATCTATACCCATTCCAAATGCCACTGTTGCTACAACAATCTATAATCAAATAAATGCACATTCATTTTTCAGACAATTTATGTGAATTACTATTTAATTTACGAATGAGAATTTATTTTATTTAAACAAATATGCACAATTAAAATCAATCTTTTTGGCTGACCTATTTCAAAGATTAACAAATGATGGAGAAGAAGAAAAATGAATGACAGAGAGCAAACAAACTTTATTTTCAAAGGGCAACAAAAAGAAAGATAGAGACAGTTATATACTTTATACACACACATATATATTTATAAAGTAATATATAAAGTAATAAGAAATAGACCGGGTAATCAATAAACAGAGCTAACCAAAGTATCAAGTAAACATAAATACATCACACATTCAGTACACTAAACTAAATACTGCAATCAGGAAACAGAAATATCATCATTATGTAGCAGGTCCTTTGCAGAACGTCACTCTCATCATGGTCTGCCTGAAAGAAACTCGGTCTCACGCCAGTTCTCCTGGCTCATGTACTTTCATACTCAAGGAGTCACCTATATTCTGTGCCACCTTCACGTTCAACGACCCTTGCCCCTCCTTCATGATAACATGCCTTCTGCTATTATTTTTTCAAATCCGACATGGCACTTGATATGACCAAAATATTTCAGCTTCCGAGACAAGATGCCGATTATTAGCCAATCTTCCTTGATGTTCAGATCTTTTGAAATGTCAGTATTTCTCCTTTTCTTTGACCACAATATTCTGAGAACATTTCTTTAGCACTTCAGCTCAAAACAGAACTATATACCCAGCAATTTTCATTTGTGATGCACATAAGTTAGCGAAAGGCCCGTTTTATGCCACTGGTATATCGCACATACACTGGACTCACATTTTTAAAGACTAGACAGCATTCTATGGGAGATGTGGTCAACATAATGCCGGCCGCCTTTACTTTCCAGGACTTTACCTGGTACACAGTTTAGGCTGGTCAGTCAGCAGCTAAGGTCAATTTTGAAAAAAATCTGGCTCAATGCAGGCATGAACCCAAGCAAGCACGCTTTTGGCCACTATGATTCCATCACTCCCATCTAAGCATGGAAGAATTGTTTTTCTTTAGGTTCTTAGCCAATCTTTTATATATGGATATGTTCTCCAAGTGATGCTGGAGTTTTGGAAAACAAACAGGCAGATAGACTTGCCGCTTCTGCACCATCTGGTGGTGAACTGGTGCATGACAAGCTGGATGTTGTAAGGGTCCTTTGGAAGCGAAGAAACAGTGTGGAGGCACAAACAGATCATCACAGTCGGAGGAGAACGGTGCCATAGGGAATGACCAGGGGATCAGGCCGACACTCAAAACTAAAGAGAAAGGCAAGAAGGATAAACAATCAAACTGTTATGGGTGCCATCAGAATAAGAGTTCTTATGCCTGCTGCTGTAGCTGGGGATAGAGCACTTAGGAGAATATCCCCAGTGCTGTGATGTCTATTCATACTTCAAAATCCAAAATATTTGTCAACAATTCCTGGAAGAGATTTCTATAAAGAAGAGCTAAATAAAAAAAAAAAAAAGACAAAACTGTAATTTGTCCAGCAGATCTCTACCTTAATTTCCCCTGACAACCACATGCGATGAACCCGGCTGCGAGATGCAGCATCCACATCCGCATGATAGCAGCCAGCTTTGACTCCACGAGACTGTAGATCCGAGGTGACTTCCTCAGAGTCTTTACGAGAGAAGCAGTAAATGATACCTGGTCCAGACAATCAGAATAAGTCAATATCAAGTGTACTTAGATTGATATACTTCGATGGATATGAAAAGGTAACTCTTTGAGTCCCAAGAAACGCATCATACGTTCATAGATTCCTACCTAGAAGCCCAATGAACGCAAGATGCGCCGAATTCACATATCTTTTGACTACCCTTTGGGCCTGTGATGCAAAATCCCCTGGGACTCAAAGAGTTAACTGTATTTCTTTCACAGGAAGTTACACACAAACACCAGCATTTTTTAGCAGTTTCCCCTTGTGGGTTCCACAGCCCCTCTTCTTCTCCTTATTATTCACTGGCTGCAAACTCACGTGGAAAGTTATGGTTGTTTGTCCACTTCTGGAATTTTGCCTTGTTTTAGAATTTGAGTTTTGTGTGCATATATTTAAACTACTGGATGTAAATTTGCCTAGAAAAACCACACAACAGACAGGGGCTGTTGGGGTTGGTTCTGCAGCGTCCTGTAAAGGATGAACTCTGAATTTATTTGTAAGGAAGCTCTGCCCATAACTAGTCGCCAATCATGACATGAATGTTAAAGGGGCAGCAAATCTATTCTTCTTCTCCTCCCACCATGGCGCCCTGGATTCCACAAGGGCAGACACACCCCTTACCCTCGAAATATATAACAAAAAGGCAACTAAAAAAGAGAAAAAAAGAGACCAAAAAGAGCAGACAATGTAACCCTGCTGTAAGCCACAAACAATGTACAAACCAATCATTTAAGAGCGAACACAGAGGGAGTCTAGTCTGCTTTACAATACCACAATTATGAACAACAAAATAACACTGCAGCTAGAAAGCTTTCATCAGCCTACAACATAAATGGAAAATGATTTAACTGGTTTTACTAGGCAAAATTAAGTCATGCTGGTGTGTTGGGAAACAAGCCGGAAGATAGACTAGCCGGTTCTGCACCACTTGGTTGTGAACTGATGTATGACAAGCTACACGCTGTGAGGGCTCTTTGGGATTGCGTTAACAGTATGGAGGCACACTAGGTATACAACAGACACAATAGATAATTATAGTCTGAGAACGGGGCTACAGGGAGTTACCAGGGGGTCAGGCCGATGCTCAACACTCAAGGGAAAGGTGAGACAGATGTACAATCAGACAGTTACTGGTACCATTGGAACTAGATCTACAATCAGACAGTTACTGGTACCACTGGAACTGGAACTACAATCAGACAGTTACTGGTACCACTGGAACTGGAACTACAATCAGACAGTTACTGGTACCATTGGAACTGGAACTACAATCAGACAGTTACTGGTACCATTGGAACTGGAACTACCATCAGACAGTTACTGGTACCATTGGAACTGGAATAACAATCAGACAGTTAGAGGTACCATTGGAACTGGAACTACAATCAGACAGTTACTGGTACCACTGGAACTGGAACTACAATCAGACAGTTACTGGTACCACTGGAACTGGAACTACAATCAGACAGTTACTGGTACCATTGGAACTGGAACTACAATCAGACAGTTACTGGTACCACTGGAACTGGAACTACAATCAGACAGTTACTGGTACCATTGGAACTGGAACTACAATCAGACAGTTACTGGTACCACTGGAACTGGAACTACAATCAGACAGTTACTGGTACCATTGGAACTGGAACTACAATCAGACAGTTACTGGTACCACTGGAACTGGAACTACAATCAGACAGTTACTGGTACCACTGGAACTGGAACTACAATCAGACAGTTACTGGTACCATTGGAACTGGAACTACAATCAGACAGTTACTGGTACCATTGGAACTGGAACTACAATCAGACAGTTACTGGTACCACTGGAACTGGAACTACAATCAGACAGTTACTGGTACCATTGGAACTGGAACTACAATCAGACAGTTACTGGTACCACTGGAACTGGAACTACAATCAGACAGTTACTGGTACCACTGGAACTGAAACTCTTTGCCTGCTGCTGAAGTTGGGGGCAGAGACCTTATGGGAGAGTTCTAAGTGCTATGATGTCGATTCTCAATTCAACATTTAATGTTCAGCAGTTTGCCATTGCTTCTGAACTGTCTGCTCTCTATACCATTATTGAAACCAATGCAAAGTTTATGAACGATTGCAGGTTCTACGAACAGACATCTTTCATACTGGACCATGTAACAAAAATTATATAATCAATGATCTGTGATCCCTTTGGGTGGGGGATTTAGACCCACATTGCTGTTGGCAATATATTTGTGTAGCGATCCAATTTCTACCTGGCAAAAGAACATCAGGACACAGATTCCTCATCATAAATTATGTGTGTAAGGTTGAATAGCTGACAGTCATGACAGACCAAACTAAACGCTAAGAAATGCATGAAGTTTGGCAGTGTATGGTATGGTGTCTAAACAAACGAAAAAGTATGAGCTGAGACTAAAGAGTTCACTGGAGGATAAGAAAGATTATCCCAGGTGCAGAATGTAAGAAGAATCGGTTCTGTTTAATGACGCTTGGAGAGCAAATGTGTATATTTTTTAATGAATGAATCAACTGATACATGATAAGGCAGACGTGGTTAGTGCCTTGTGGGAGAGATTGTACAATTCGAAGGAGCAGATGGATCACCACAGTCTGGTGAGATTGATGCAGTTAGGGGTGACCAGAGGTTCTGGCAGATGCTCGAGGCTCAGAGGAAAGGCAAGACGGATGTTTAATCAGAATGCTACTGGCACCATTAGTATCAGAACTCTTCGCTGGCTGCTTGAGATGGGGATGGAGCGCTTATGGGAATGCCCCGAGTGCTGTGATGTCGGTTCTTAAATCAATTCATGAATGAATCAGGAGTGTATGCAGAAGCGGAGGACAATGTTATGAAACCTAGCCATGTTTATAATCTACAAATGACTGCTTGAGTTCTGTCTGATGTGATCACAGCTTCTCCTAAACATTTGGATCTCTGGTGTGCACGGATTGAGAAGAAAGCTACGTAAAGAAGTAAACACTTTTATCAGCTTTTCTGTGATATCAATGTTGGGTACATATTGGAATTCAATCTTCTTCTTTTGTCACCTCACTGATACCAGGTTGTAGCCCAGTGTAGTCGTTTCCTGTATTTGTCTATCGCTTCTTGGGTGGCTTGAGTGATGCATCTGTTAATCTTTCAGCTAAACCACTTATTCATCCCTTTCTTGATCTTCCTCCCAAATGTTCAGCTGTAAAAAGTTTGGAAGATTTCAGGCTAAGGGGGCAATGGAAGGAGACGGGCACCAGCCAGCTCAGATGTTTTCTTGTCCCACCTTGCGAGGGGCCCAGCAAGGCGGCAGTGGTGTATTTGATTGCTACTACTCAAGAAACATTGGAATTCAAAGTCCTTCCACAATGTTCTTTGATCATTTAAAGATCATCGTCAAGACACACGCCATAAGTGTTCCGATCTCCTCCTGAGTATGTCTCAAGCACTTTTAGCTAACAACTCCCATTCTGAAATAGTTGATGTAACGACGGGTGGCTCCCCCATGGTTTTCCTGTCTCGCTGCTCCAATTAGTACACCCAAGGGATGCAGTCTATTCAGTGAAAAATCATTTTCTATGAAACTGAACGCCTCACAGTGTTTAGTCTCTCATATGGCATTGATGATTTTATGTTGTATAGAAATATAAGCAAAGTAAACATATTTTCTATGAAACTGAACGCCTCACAGTGTTTAGTCTCTCATATGGCATTGATGATTTTATGTTGTATAGAAATATAAGCAAAGTAAACATATTTTCTACATGCAACATGAGGTTCCCCACTTAAAGGAAAACAATTACGGGCCCTTTTCTTGCCAGTGGGGCAAGATGATGCTAGACTCATATCATATAGACCAATCGGCTTTCGCTGGCCACCTTTACTTCCCAGGCTTTTACCTGGCGTCCATTTTAAACTGCGTCAACCTGGGAGCCAAGGTAATCTAAAAAAAAAAATATCTGACTTGCTGGGCATTCAAACAACTTACCAGACTGTCCGGAAAACCGACGTGAGATCAGACGATATAGTTCATCCATAAAATCTTTCTGTGTGCTGGGTTTCTCATAAACCTTTATTCAAAACATTAAATTTTTTTTTAAAGGGGTCAACAAAATAAAGGGACAAATGAGACAGCATAGAACACTAGCATTCCCTGCGTGGGTTCTGGAGCCCCATTTTTAGGAGAACAAGAACAGACCCACTGCTCCTTTACATATTATAAAAGGCGACTAATTAAGGATTTGCTGTCATACCAATCATTCCCATGTGAGATGACATTTGCTGTCATACCAATCATTCCCATGTGAGATGACATTTGCTGTCATACCAATCATTCCCATGTGAGATGACATTTGCTGTCATACCAATCATTCCCATGTGAGATGACATTTGCTGTCATACCAATCATCCCCATGTGAGATGACATTTGCTGTCATACCAATCATTCCCATGTGAGATGACATTTGTTGTCATACCAATCATTCCCATGTGAGATGACATTTGCTGTCATACCAATCATTCCCATGTGAGATGACATTTGCTGTCATACCAATCATCCCCATGTGAGATGACATTTGCTGTCATACCAATCATTCCCATGTGAGATGACATTTGTTGTCATACCAATCATTCCCATGTGAGATGAAATTTGCTGTCATACCAATCATTCCCATGTGAGATGACATTTGCTGTCATAACAATCATTCCCATGTGGGATGACATTTGCTGTCATACCAATCAACCCCATGTGAGATGACATTTGCCGTCATACCAATCATTCCCATGTGAGATGACATTTGTTGTTATTTAAAGCCCCACACTGGCTTTTGCCGGGGGCCCCTAATATAGCCGGGCCATAAATATGGCCTAATGGCTGAAAGGGGTTTCTGGGATCTCTTAACGGGTGAAAGGTACTTATCACAAACTCGCCAGCATCAGGAGAGTTCCTTCCCTTCCCATTCATGCAGTGGCAGGTCGCACGGCCTGTCCTATGTTGTGGGGGTGTTATGAGATGGCTTCATGATGCGTTCACTTGCCATTTATAATGTTTGTGGGAGGTTGTGTTGTCGTGAGTCTCTTTGAGGCACTGCAGCCGCTTGTGTAGAAGTAAGAAGTACTGAGGGGGGGAAGCGCCGAAGGCACATCTGTTCATAAGTATCGAAACTGGGATGTTTTTGTATTTCTATGTTCTTTGGCGGTGGCTTCCAGCCAGAAAAAAAAAGCCACTGTGAAGAAACATAGGAACACAAAAACATAGTAGTTTCCATACTCCTGAGCCATCAGACAAGTAGCACAATGTGGAAATAATCAGGCAATTGAGCGGTGACAACATGAGAAAAGATACAACGGTTAAACCTTAAAAATAAGGAATACATGACACCCCTGCAACATAGGACAGGCCATGTGACCCGCAGCGGTATGAACATGAATGCAAGGAACTCCGGCTGTGTGGGAGGGTTTGTGATAAGTATCGGAAAAAATAATAGATTAATAAGAAGACGATGACAAACAAAAGAAGATAACATAGCAAAATGAAATTAGCTTAAGTCTGATAAATCTGCTCCCTAAGAAATGCAACCCTGAGTGACAAACATTACCTCATAGTACAAGTTTGGCCTGTTGAAAGATGCCTTAAATAGCAGAGACTTTGGGATGCTGAGAATTTTTTTCACATCCTCCAAAACTTTGATAGTGGCTGTGGCTGTAAGACCCAAAATTGGAGCACCAGGAAACTGCCGTTTCATAATACCTAGGAACTTGTAATCTGCAACAACAACAACAAAAGATCACAGTAATCTTATAGCACTTACTATTTTGTGAGTGCAAAATATGCTCTGTATCTCTTCTTCTTCACGTTCACCAGCTGTACACTCTGGTGGAAAGTTCTGGTTGCTCGTCCACTACTGAACTGCAGTCCTGCTCCAGAACCTGAGTGTTGCGTGTGCATCAGTTTTACAGATCTCATTCTCTTGAATACAGAGAGTTGGTTCCTTGCCTCTCCGGCAGATGCACTCCGACTTCAAAGGAAGCTTCCCAATTAGTCGACTCTTACGACATGCTTTTGGGGAGGCAGTGGGTCTATTCTTGTTTTCCCCACAATGGGGCCCCGGAACCCACACGGGGGAGTATCTCTTCTATTAGGCATGAAGAAAGAAGAAAAATGTCTGAGTAACCACTAGTATCATTAGTTATAAGACAGAGAAGATCGTTCTATATTGTACACCAGCAGTTCTTAATCTTCTTTCCCTTGTCGGGCTAAAAAGAATTTGCGGCACCTAGGCTTAAAACAGTCTGAATACTTAGGACAAGAAGAAAAACAGTGGAGATAAATATAAGGACAATCATTAGCAGGTTAAGGTTGGCATGTTATGCAATATGAAGCATGTATGAGTGTGAAACACAAAATAAACTCTTTTTGACAGTGGCCAGGGAAGACAACTTAAATTTGAACTTTTAAGCATCTTTATGCTGTCTTTTCTTGATTATTGCCGCGGCACCCCTAGCATACACTCCCAGTTTGAGAACCGCTGTTGTGCACACCCTGAACACAGAGAACAATCACAAAACAGGCACTGAAATGGGAAACTGTGGGATTGAGAAAACAAGGACGACCAAGGGAAATCTTAAATCGAATGTTGATGGGAGAAGCCAAAGCTGCTGGACTGGATTCCATCCATATCGAAGTGACTGCACAGGACACAACAGAATGGAGAGATAGACCGTGGGCCCTGTGTGATATATAATGGGACATCAGGACAATGAATGAATGAATGAATTTCTTCTATTTCTGAATGGCACTTTTTTCCGGGATAATGTGATTTTAAAAAAATTATTAAAGGTAAGTAAATTGGGTGCACCTAACTAAATTATGATACTGGGATTGACCGCAGAACCCTTAGGGAAATTTAATGTGCAAGCATGGACTTACTGATCCCATCACAGCTCACAGAAAAGACTCCTAGCCCCCTTGCCAATTGTTCTGCACATTGTACTCTCCCACTCACGGTAGTTCTTATGTACTGTGCTTAACTTCAGTCTAGCAGAACCCTTGTAATCTGCTTCTCATTATTATTCCATCTTTAAAAAGGTATTTAAAAGTGAGACAACTGATTTAATTGTGCTACAGAAGTACCTTGAAGTGACTGCTGCATCGGAGGACTGACCATGTGTGGGACTACTCAATGTGAAGTGAGGTCGACTGAGATATCATAAGTGTGCTGGGTTTTTATCTCATATGGCCTAGTCTCTCTCTCTCTCTCTCTCTCTCTCCCCTCACCCCCCAAACCCTCTCTCTCTACAGAACAGGTGTCCACCTGTCAAGAGTGTTGCACAAAGCAGGAACTCTGTAGCTTCAGTGGTAATCCCGAGGAATTTCATGAACTAAACAACAAGAGGCTGAAAAAAAAAAGCCTATAGAAAACCTTCAGAGCAACAGACAATTGGCTTGACTAGGTCTCTGTGGCGATCCCCGTATGACATGCAAGAATGACTTGTAGCTTGTAAATATAAAAGTGATCCCTGACAGCAGCAAAATAGTCGGAGTGACCCAATATCAAGTGAGTGCTGAGCCTCTCTAAACATTTAACAATACATTAAAATATTAACAAATAACCTGAAAATATAAAAGAAGTTCCACTATGATCACTTAAGCTGTTGTGGCCTCTGTTTATCTCCCTCTGCCCAACAATTGTGGGTGAGCACCCACTGTCTTAGTAACCAAAATTGTCTGATCTAGCTTGCCAGTAATGACTGGGATAAACAGCATTTTTGGGCTTGCCTAAAGTATGTTCAAGCCATAACAGCTAACACACAACATAACAGGCAAACACAAATAATGTCCATGTGGGTTCCAGGACCCCACTGTGGAGACAACAAAAACAGACTCACTGCCTCCACAACAAGCATGTCCTAGGAGTCGACTAACGGGACTTCTTTAAAGTCAGAGCGTATCTGCGGCAAAGCACAACCAACTGCACACAAATGTCAGTAAAAAGGATGCACATGCAAAAATCAGGTCCTGGCATGAAGCCAAAGTCCAAATGGATAAACAACCAGGACTTTCCACGACAGTTTACAGCCAGTGAACAAAGAAGAAGACACAGATAAACATTATATAAACAAATCTCTAGTTGGATAAACCTGACTTTCGCAGCGGCCGGGTGACAAACTCCTTGTGGTCCGGGTTCACTCCCGGGAGTAGGCAGAAAAGCCGTTTCTTCCAGATTAACGGTACCTTTAATGGAATCAAGGCCGAAGGGTTGCGATATCCATAGTACTGAGCCAAAGGGTTTACAACTCATGGTTTCTGGATATTTGAAATAAAAAAATAAAAAAAAACAAAAAAAAACGAATCTGACAGTTTACCTGGCCGAAAGTCATGACCCCATTGAGAGCAACAGTGAACTTCATCGATGACAATCCGAGCTAGATGTCCGACAGCATAGCATTTTTCTAGGCGGTTCATGAAACGCTTACTCTTGGCTAGTTTTTCTGGTGTTACGTACAAAATCCGGAGCTCTCCATTGGGCTTCACCATGTCATCCTGCAGGATTTGGATGTCAATTATAAATAACAAAAGCAGTAAAAACCCTACAAGTATGAAAAAACTGGAATAAGATAGAACAAGAATAATAAAGCAAACTCCTCCTTTTCCCTCTCCCTTCCTGAAAATATTTATACACACACACACACACACACACACACACACACACACACACCCAGGATGGGCCATATTGATGGGACATTTATATTTATATTA
This sequence comes from Candidula unifasciata, assembly GCA_905116865.2. Lineage (NCBI taxonomy): Eukaryota > Metazoa > Mollusca > Gastropoda > Stylommatophora > Geomitridae > Candidula > Candidula unifasciata. The sequence continues at coordinate 119,317 of CAJHNH020000724.1, read as the reverse complement.
CAGCGAGCAATAATTGTCCTGCATGGTGGTGGTGGTGGTGGTGTGAGGGCGTGACAATGGTGTTGTGATAGTGTGTATGTGTGAGGGTGTGATGGTGACTGTGTGAGAGTGTGATGGTGATTGTATGAGGGTGTTATATTGGTGGTGAGTGATCATGATGGTGTAATGGTTATGGTTTCAGGGTGCGTTAATGGTGGTGTAATGGTGGTGGTGTTATAGTGTGATTGTGTGTATGAGGGTGTGATAATGGTGGTGTAATAGTGGTGGTGTTATATTGTGATTGTATGAGGGTGTGATAATGGTGGTTTAATAGTGGTGGTGTTATAGTGAGATTGTGTGATAATGGTGGTGTAATGGTGGTGGTGTTATAGTGTGATAATGGTGGTGTTCTAGTGTGATAATGGTGGTGTAATGGTGGTGGTGTTAGAGTGTGATTGTGTGACAGTGTTATACTGTGAATGTGTGAGGTTGTGATGGTGATGGTTTAATGGTGGTGGTATTATTAGGGTGTGAGGGTGATGGTGTTACAGTGTGAGGGTGATGGTGTTACAGTGTGAGGGTGATGGTGTTACAGTGTGAGGGTGATGGTGTTACAGTGTGAGGGTGATGGTGTTACAGTGTGAGGGTGATGGTGTTACAGTGTGAGGGTGATGATGTTACAGTGTGAGGGTATGATCAAATTATAGTGTGATGGTGATGGTATAATGGTGGTGGTGCGGGGGTGTGATGGTGTCGGTGTCAGGGCTGATAGTGTAAGGGTGCTGGTGGCCTGCATGTTCGCAATCTGCAGTTTACAACACTCATTCAAATTGGGCACAGTCAAAAAGCAATCCAAATGAAACAGCAGCTCACAGTGTCACCCCATGCACTCAACTCAGTAGCTGGGCTAAGAAACTGTATCCTTTATATCCACATCTGGAGAAAAGTGCAACAGCTAACTATTGTCAGAAGCAAAAACTAGCCACGATCAAAAACAGTAAACCTGCTTATCCTCCATATTGACAGTAAGTCGGTCCATCGTTCTATCTGTGTTTTTAAGCAGGGGTAAGTCAAGGACCATTCTCATGCTATCAGTAAATCGGGAATATGGTGAGACCCCATTTTGTAGACTAACATGGATTTGAGAGTGATGTAATCAACATCAGGGTGGCCACCTTTACTTCCTGAAACATTTCCTGTATTAAATTAAGGCTGGGTTACCTGAAAGCCTAGATTAATTTTAAAAATTCAGCCTAATGTAATGTGAACTCAAGACCTTCTAACTAGCAGGTAAGAATCTAGCCCATTCCACTACAAGGGCTCCCACTCGTCTTCTTCTTCTGCCATTTATCCCTCGATGGAGTAAAGACCCTCAACAAACTCACACCGTTGTCCTACTCTCTGTTTTTGCAAGCAGCTCACCCGATGTCCTTCATATCTTTTTTTTTTCCAACTTCCCTCTCTAGGTCCCTTTTCCATGAGGTTTTTTTGGTCTGCTTTTATTTATGTGCCACTGCCGGGTCCACTGAAAGACATTCTAGTTATATCACTCTCACTGTACTCAACATGTGTCCTACCAAATGCCAACATCTTTTCTTCATCTTCTTCACCTCCTGATTCACTGGAATTTGTTTAGTTCTCTCCCAAAGCTCAATATTAGTGATTATACCATACCATTTAATCCCCCCCCCCCCCCCCCCCCCCCCCCCCCCCCCCCATTCTGCGTATGCACAAGCTAATGAATGTCTATATACTGTTAGTAGTTTTAGCTGTTTTCTGTGTTTCGGTTCCATACATCAGAACTGATTTGAAATCAGAATTAACAATTTTAAGTTCAGTAGTTTAGTATCAGTTTTAATTTCTTGACTTCCAAAAATTACCTAGTGCTATTAAAACTCCTCCTGCATTTTGAATTCATATTTTAACAGCTCTATCAGTTCCACCGTCTTTATCTCCTGCTTGTACTTTTACTGTATTTACACGCTGTTTTTGTAACTGCACAAACATTTAAACACCAATTACGACCGCCCTTACCTGTATGCGCATTAAGTCACCTTTACTAGTGGCAGCATTCAGCATGGCAGAGGGCACACCCAAGTGTTCCAGTGCCATTTGCTGATCTTCCATCAATGATACCAATGGGGATACAACAAGTGTAAGCCCTGGAATCAATCATTACAGCCACATAAACATGCAAACATGTGTTCACATTATTTCAACTTCTTTATTTGTCACTGCAGTTCTTTCTTCTTCTCCTTCTTTGAATTCACCGACTGTAAACTCTAGTGGAATGTTCTGGTTGTTCGTCCATCTCTGGATTGTAGTCTTGTTCCAAAACCTTGTATGCTGCGTGCAGATCCATTTTATAAATCTGGCTTCTCTGTATGCAGACTGTTGGTTACTAGCCTATAAGGCTGATGCACTCCGACTTTGAAGGACGTCGCCAATTAGTCTACCCCTACACGTCTGTTGGGGAGCTAGTGGGTCTATTCTTGTCTTTCCCACAGTGGAGCCCAAGAATCCACACAGGGATCATTGTAGTTCAATGATAGAGCTATCTATGCATGTGTCCTGTGTAAAAGAACAACCAGCTCTTTTCTCCATTGCCATTTCTTGGGCCAGACTCAGCCAGACAGAGGTAACCTGATCCTAAGGAGTGACCCGCCCAAGCAAACTGTAGCAAACAGGAAAGTCTGCAGAACACTCAAGCACTTCATCCTGTTTGTGATCAATGCTAAAGCAGATGAATAGCAAATGCTGATCACTAAAGAAGATGGTAAATCAGATCTCTATGTACGTGGTAACAGTCTATCTGTCTGAAGGTTAACCACCCCTAGGATTGCAAGACTCTCATCCCGGACGACAAAAAAACAAGGAAAACAACCAATACCCCATTCAACCTGCCAAAAAGTTGTAATAGTTTATCAGAATCTGAATTAAGATAACTTCTTCGCACTCACCCGCTGTAAACTATAGCAGAAATATCTGGTTGTTTGTCCACCTCCAGATTTTGGTCTTGTTCCAGAACTTGAATTTTGTGTGCACATCTGTTTTACAGATCTGGCTTATTTTTTATGCCAACCACTGATTTAATGCCTCTCAGGATGCACTCTGATTTGGAAGGAAATACCTCTTGTACCTTGTCGCCTTGTACCACACCCTGTACCTTGTCACCTTGTACCACACCTTGTACCTTGTCACCCTGTACCACACCTTGTACCACACCCTGTACCTTGTCGCTTGTACCACACCTTGTACCTTGTCACCTTATACCTGACACATGTTAGCAAGGAGGTGACCTCAACCTACAATTGGGGCCATGGAACACACAGAGAGAACCATCATCATCATGTAGCAGGTCCTTTGCAGAACGTCGCTCTCATCCGCCTGAAAGAAACTCAGTCTCTCACCAGCTCTCCTGCCTCGTGTACCTTCATATTCTAAGTGTCACTTATATCCTGTGCCTATCTTCATTTTGGTCGGCCCCTGCCCCTCCTTCCTGGTACCATGCCTTCTGCTATTATTTTTTTAAATCCGCCATGGCGCTTCATATGACTAAAATATTTTGGCTTCCAAGACAAGATGCTGTTTATTAGCCAATCTTCCTTGATGCTCAGATCTGTTAAAATATCAATATTTCTTCTCTTCTTTGTCCATGTTTTTCTGAGAAACATTCTACAGCATTTCAGCTCAAATGCCCGTATTTTTCTTTATTAAGGACTTGCAGGGAACATTGGGATATCATAAGCCTCAAATTAACTTCAGTTTCTATTAGAATCATAAATAGTTACACACACAAAAAAAAAACACATTGATGACCATCAAGTTATTAAGCTGCTAAACTCAACACTTCCTCTGAATGTTGAATGCTGAATTAAGAATCGACATCCCAGCACTCTGGACACCGCCATAAGCGTCACGTCCTCATCTTCAGCAGCAAGCCAAAAGTTAAAATTTGGAAACTGAAACAGCTAGGGTACCTTTATCCACCAAGGCTGGCAGCTGAAAACACAAGCTTTTGCCTCCCCCTGTTGGCATGATCAGCAAGCAGTCCTGTTTAGAGAGGGTTGCATTCATTGTCTGTCTCTGCATGGGTCGTAGGCTGTTCAGTTTGAAGACACTTCTTAAAATCTTCTCCAGCGCTGGAGTCCATGGGAAATCTGCAACAGTAAAAATTGTCTTTAATGTTACTTGCTTAATTTGTCCACTTACTCTTAGTCGAGATTCCAACTTCCTTGCAAACTGGGCCACACCATACTTGCTTCGCTTCCATGCTAGTGAAAATCAAATTAAATGTCCCTCACTGTCTCATTAAAAAAAAAACTGGTTAACAAAACAATTAGTCCCAACACAGTCCAGAATTACTCAGTAAATGCATATGGCAGTTGCTAGAGGTGCCAAAGCCAACAGCTGCCACCAGAAGTGTAGTTTATCCTTGCTGGAAGTAGTTAAACACGATGTTGGCTATACACATGTAAAATTATGACATTGGGTATTTCACCAGCCCACATGTATAAACTGGCTACAGTGAATACCAGGACTCAAATGCTGCACAAATCAAGGGCATTCCATATGAAAAACAGCGCACAGTGCCTCATTAAGCTTTCAACTCAGTAACTCAGGTAGTGAGACTGTAATCTTCTGTCCATATATGGAAAGTGCATTAGCAAAGTGCTGTAGGAAGCAAAAAAATAACTTCTAAGTTAAACATTCTGCTATGCCTAGTGCTCCAGAACTGTAGCCTGAATGACTAACATCCAGTGACTTAAAGAGCAATTATTAAGATGTGAATCTAACAGGAACAAATCTAAGAAACTCTACTAAGAACTCACATGAAAAATTCAAAACAAACATGTCATTAACTCACTTGGTAACACATAACTCATAATGAGTAAACTGATCATACTGTAAACAATACACTTTACGGTATCCTATCCAGTAGTTATATAAAATCTTCCAGTTCGTATCACCAACAGATCCATGCGAGAATCTGTCTAGTTCTGCTATATTGCAAATACATCAGCTCTTGGCACAGACATTCTAATATTATTTCATTTGGTAGGAAAATGAATATGTTTTTAAAAACTCAATTTAGAGAAAGGAAATATTATCATTTTCTAAATGCGGTGAGGAGGTAGGTTTAAATTTCTATTTGATTTTAATTAAATCAGTGTGATACAATTTTTGTGTGATTTTCCAGATAAGGGGAAAAGTCTAGAACTGTTTGTTCTGCTGCTGTCACTAAGTAAGGTGACAAGTCTCGACATTATGGGTAATTATACAAAACCTATTGCTGATAATATGAGTTAGGATTAAATTGAACAGAGTATTTCAACTGGAACGTCCCTGTTTTTATCAGCTGTGTCCGGAATTCAGCTGTTTGAAATTTGAAAAGTCATACAAAAAATGGCCAATGAATTTAGATTAACTGTCTCAAATAAAGACTAGCTGATGCATAACTGAATAGAGAAGGCATGACAATTCTTAGAAATGAATAGTAGTGTTTCTGATCAGTTTTTTTATTTTCCATTTCCATTTCAAGTAACAATATCCCCTTGGGGATTCCGGGGCTATAGTACAGGGAAAACAAGAATAGACCCACTGCCTTGTCAAAAGCATGTTGTAAGAGTCGACTAATTGGGTGCTTCCTTCAAAGTCTGAGTGCATCTGCACAAGAGGCAGATCTGTCAAAAAGATGCACATGCAACACTCAGGTTCTGAAACAGGACCGCAGTCCAGAAGTGGACGAACAAGAAGAACTTTCCGCTGGAGTTTACAGCCGGTGAATGCAAAGAAGAAAAAGAAAAAGTAACAATAAATCTATTTGCTGCTAACAGAGTTAAACAGTCCATGAACTTTACCTGTCCCATCCCATGCCTTGCTGTTTTGCTGCTCTTTGCAGTCTTCCTGCTGACTCAATATAGCTTTCAATTCAGCAATTTTGTCCAGCAAAACATTCCTTCTCTCCTGCAGGTCTTGCAGCTCAATTTCAACAACTGCCAGCTCACTTTCTGTAGTTTCCAGTTCCTGCTCATAGTCTGCAATGAATAGGTCACTGAGATTTCAGTTTTTAAAAAAATGTCTATAAAATATGAACCAACTTATGCAAACTGATTACATAATTATATAGCAAAACAAACCACACACAAATTATTTATAATTACAGGGACCTAGAGGCAGTAAGAAAGTTGGAGATGAAGAGAGGCAGAGGGAGACCAAGAGGAAAGATGCTTTACAGTCTGACATCATGACATGGAGGATCATCTGTATCAGAGGTGATTGAAAGTACATGAGACAGAAGGTTGTGGACAGACATGACTACTAATCCCATACGGAATGGACTTGAAGAAAAAGATAAGACTCATGTACGGTGTGGCACTATTGAATTTCAATTTGTCCTCTCTGTCTTTAACTTTTATAATGTTTGGAAAATGAAAGACATGTTATCAAACTAACTAGCAATAATATAACCAATGTAGAGCTTTGGGAGAGAACTGAACAACTTCAGGTTAATGAAGAGGCTAGGAAAAGATGATGGTACTGGATAGGATACACACTGAGAAAGACTGACAACAATATAGAGGAGTTTCAAGAACCGCCATCACATCACATGAGATATTCCCATAAGCGCTCCATCCACATATTCAGCAGCCTGCGCAGTTTCCTTTACAATAATAACCCTATCAGTCTGACTGTATGTTTGTTACTACTGAGTATCCCCGCTGCACTATTATCTTCAAACAGATCTATTTTTGCACTGTTCACTCTCTCCCAAAGGACTCCCAAAACATCTACCATGTTATGCATCAATCTACCAGCCAGTCTGTCTGTATGTTCATGTTCTAACAAACCTGCATATCCTGTAGAAAATATTCAAAGGAGACTAATTACACAGGACCTCTAAAATGAGGCTTGCCACTCAGCAGGCAGCAAACCTGTCTCCACCTTTAGTAGCATGCTCTGTGACTCAGTTACAATCAGGACATGTGTGTGTGTGTGTGTGTATGTGTGTGTGTGTGTGCAGCTGGTTCCCAAACTCCCCACCTCCACTCACAACCCAGACATTCTGATACTATGCCAGGCTCTGTACGTCAGTTACAATCAGGACATGTGTGTGTGTGTGTGTGTGTGTGTGTATGTGTGTGTGTGTGCAGCTGGTTCCCAAACTCCCCACCTCCACTCACAACCCAGACATTCTGATACTATGCCAGGCTCTGTAAGTCAGTTACAATCAGGACATGTGTGTGTGTGTGTGTGTGTATGTGTGTGTGTGTGTGTGTGTGTGTGCAGCTGGTTCCCAAACTCCCCACCTCCACTCACAACCCAGACATTCTGATACTATGCCAGGCTCTGTAAGTCAGTTACAATCAGGACATGTGTGTGTGTGTGTGTGTGTGCAGCTGGTTCCTAAACTCCCCACCTCCACTCACAACCCAGACATTCTGATACTATGCCAGGCTCTGTAAGTCAGTTACAATCAGGACATGTGTGTGTGTGTGTGTGTGTGTGTGTGTGTGTGCAGCTGGTTCCTAAACTCCCCACCTCCACTCACAACCCAGACATTCTGATACTATGCCAGGCTCTGTAAGTCAGTTACAATCAGGACATGTGTGTGTGTGTGTGTGTGTGTGTGTGTGTGTGTGTGTGTGCAGCTGGTTCCCAAGCCCCCCACCTCCACTCTCAAGCCAGACATTCTGATACTATGCCAGGCTCTGCTGCTCACGCGGTGTGGATTGGGGCTAAACCAGATGGCCGGGACTCATGAGCAAAAAAAATGAAGGAAGCTGCAGGAGATGCGGTAGCTGCTACTCGTGAGTCCCAACCATCTAGTTTAGCACCAATCCACACCGCGTGAGCGGCGTGGGTGATAATCTCGGTGGTGGCGTAAGTCGCCGGAAGTGCGCAATTTAAGTCGCCAGAAGTGCGCAATTGACATGTGACTGAGGCCTTGTTAGGGTATATTTTTGGCCTCGATAATTTGGGACCGTTATTTGGGGGAATAGCCAAAAAATTAAATAACAATATAATTAGAATGCACGTAGTCAAAGGAATAAAAGCAGACCACAAAAGCACATGGATATTTCCAATAAGGAAGCTAACTAGAGAGTCAAGTGACAATAATAAGTGGATCTGCAGTGTAGTGCTCGCAAATAATAGCAAAGGATATGAAGATATGGAGCTGGATGAGGGAATAAGAGGTAGACAAATACAAGACAGAACACTCATAAAAGCCTTACTGCAACAACAACAAAAAAAGTGAAGTAAAGGAAAGCCAGCAATAGGCCTACACAAGTGGAAAGGGTGGGAGGGGTAAGCGGGGGGATAGGGGGGTAGATATAGAAAAATGGAATAAAGTAGCAAATAGTAGTACAGCGGACTAGAAGCCCATGGGTAAAATCTGGCACCGCAGAGCCGAGCAAGTGGCCCATGGATCATTGCCAAAACAGTGATCTTTCCAACTGCACTGAGACTTAGGCCTGTGGCTCCGAGACGTTCCCTACGATTTTCAATATTGTGGGGCCCCTTAGTGAACTTAGATGAACAGCCCTTGCGTTGGCAGAGGTGAGTAGTAGAGTGTACTGTTCAGAAGTGTTCCGCCACAGTGAGGGACAGATTATTATTGATTATAAGATACAAAGATGCAGACAGCAGGGAATGGAGAGTGAGAAGCAACAATGAAATTCAAAATCTCTTTAAATCACCATTGATCACTGGCATCATGAGAGCTAATGCTAAAATGGTTGGGGCATACATTGAGAGAATGTTGAATAACAGGAGTAAAAAACTGTATACGGAAGGAAGAAGAATGGTCTTAAACCACAAGGCAGACCAAGAAGAATATGGAGAGATAATGTCCAGGCAGACCTGCAAACACTAGGTGTCACCAACTGGAACGAGAAGGCCAACCAGAGAGATGAATATTGAATGGACGTGGGTGATATCTGCAGCAATAAACCTCAAGGGCTCGGAATGCTGACGATGAAGTGATCCACTGCAACATTTACTGTGGAGACGACACCTGACTTATTAATGAACTGAACTGAATTTCTACCCCACCAGGACATCACACAAGCGATAAACACCCGATGACACAAAGTGCCACCATGTGGATGAGGATCGCCGTGGAGAGGTCCCAGAAACCGCGTTCAGACATTTGGCCATATTTATGGCCTGCCTATATTGCGGCCCCTGGCAAAAGCCAGAGTAGGGCTTCAAATGACAAAAAATTTCGTCCTAAAAAGGACGAAATTGGATATAATTAGACTTATTAATGTTATTATAATACTTATACTAACTCAAAAGCCTTACTTAAAACTCATTTTCAGACACTGACTAATTGGGAACTGTCGCCCATCCGTTAGTCTTATATCTTCTTAAGTCGGCTAGCAAAGCAGAAGAAGTCTGAGACTTAGTCTCACTGTCTCACCGCAGCAGATTCACTGTCTCAACTACTCTCAACACTCAACTCTCTTAACAACTGTCTGGTTGAAATAATTTGTGGTTCTTGCCCCAGTGTCGGGTGGACAGTTTTCATTTAAATGAGAAAATAAACATGACCCCATTTTTACCTGTCATTTCACAACTAACTGTCTGCAACGCGTGTATATTAAATTATTATAGAGCCCTGGGTAAATTGCTGTAGTGTAGTTCAAACAGAAACAACAACATTAAATGGGTACCACCATTACAATTTTAAAAACTAGCGAAATAATGATGCAAATAGTTCCTACGAAACAAAATTTAAAAAATTTTCTGAATAATAAATTAGCGTTCCGTTCACGTCACAAGCCTTCTTTGAATGTTTTTACTATTAAAATTCCTGCCTTTGCTTTAGGTTCCTTCGCTGACATCTAGGACCCCAATATAACCTTACGATTTAACGGGGCATACCTGACACTTTCTAAAGCCCATATACGCAAAATCACCATCTGCGAGATGAGGTGCCTGAGAAAAGCAGCCAACAAAACCATCCGAGATCGAATGAATAATTAAACTATCAGGCACATTGTGGGAACGACACCCTGTTCTAGATTCATCGAGAAACAGCAGATCAAGTGGTTTCGCCATCTCGTTAGAATGCAGCAAGATCAAATACCATCAAAAGCAATACATCTCAGAAGATCAGCTACAAGTGTAAGAGGACGCCGCGGAAATAATGGATCGACAACATTAAAGACACTCTACGCCTTCACGGCAAACAATAGCCAGTGGCAGCCAACGTGCACAAGATCGCAAATTATTCCTCCCCACGCCGCTTAACGTTTATGCAATAATCCACGTCCTCTATAAATACTCAGCTATGAGATACTGTCGGTGGTACTGCTCACACAGCGAAGAGAAACTATGATAACCAGGTGGGTTTCAGACAGTACAGATCAACAACAGATAGTGTATATTCATAGCAGAGCAAAACTGGGAACACAGAAGAGATATGCATAAGGTTTTTGTAAATTAGAAAAATGCATATGTTAGTGTATCCCAAAACAGTTTATGGAAATCTATGAAGGACTTTGGAATACCATAGAAGTTAATCATCATGGCCAAACTATGCTTATGTTTGTTCTACTTCTAACTCAAGCCCGAGTGAATAATCGCAGCACAGTACACGAACTCTGTTGCACCGGCGAGGATCCTGAAATGCTTTGGGTAGAATTTTAACTCTAAATTTTTCCCGGGCAACGCTGTTATGCTACTCTTTTCGATTTCCAACTGACAGGGAATTTTTTTAAAAACGTGCTCAAGAATACACACGGGCGTCCGATGACTACACAGAGACCAGGGGATATGACTAGAAGTCCACGTGAAAAAAATCACAGCCTTTACCGGGGCTTGAACCTGAGACCTCTAGCCCTCGAGGCAGACTCTATGCCTCTTGACCACACAGCGCCTGACCAAACTATGTATAAAAGACAATTACAATATAGTAAATAATATGGCAGAAAGTCATACCCTATTTAAACAACATCTGGTTTAAAACAAGGTGATACTCTCTTCCCATCTGTTTTTATCTTGGCCCTAGAGAAAATTATAAAGAATTTAAAAGAAGACAGTACTATAGAAAAACTACAAGAATACTTGGTTATGCAAATGACATTGATAAGGTTGAAAAAAAAAGAACTAGAAAGTAAAAGCAATTGCTTTTTGAAAGGGAGCAGCTAAAATAAGATGGGACTAGTTGTCAAACAAGAAAAGACAGAATACATAATAATAAAACGACAAAGAAAAGATAATAACTCCAGCCACATAGCCGGTAACATACAAATCAAGCGAACGGAAACATAAAAGTACTTGGGTGCAAGCTTTAATTGCTCCAACATACTAAGAGAAGAAATGCAATATAGAATAAAATCTGGAAATAAAGTAAACTATACTCAACAACGCGGCGTCCGTGGCTTAGGCGTTGCGAGTCTCACTCGTAATTCCTAAGTACCGCTATCGAAACTCACTGCTCGTCTGCGTAGATTTTTATCGTGGTATGGAGCGTCGCAGGTCGATCCATCCTAAATTGGGATGTAGCCTATGTCCTATGGAAGTAAAGACGGCTGGCGTAATGCTGACCACATTACCCACCTAGTGCCGATTCGTCTGTAAAAATATGAGTGCTTTTCCCATATTCCCGATGCGCCTAAAAGGCGTGAAAAGGGATCTTTACTTCATTACTATATACCCAACAACAGGGCTATTCAACCGGCAGCCAAGGGGCCACGTCTGGCCCACGAAGGCTTTGCTAGTGGCCCGCTGATCATAGACAATTGTATGGTTTTAATGACCTTTCCATGCTGGATCTCGGGTTTCTGGCGCTGACGATCCCTGTTTTGAAGATTTTGTCTCCTGCGTAAAATTTGTTGAATAGCTCTGCTCTACAGTTAGTCGGTTAGTCAGTCAGTAGCCTGTCCTTTGCAGAACCTTGCTCCCATAATACTTACTTTTTACTTTTTCCTTCCACGTATGCCGCTAAGCGTTGTGGGGAGATGCAAGTTCCTGTCATAAGCAAGGCGGGCAGCATCTGATGTTCTGAGGCCATGCTTTTGGCAGGTTTCGGAGACCCCGTCAATCCACAGTTTCCTTGGTCTTCCTCTTGCCTTATATCCTGAGCTTCTTTGGTTGAAAATTTGTGATGTTATTTGATCATTTTTCATCCTGGTTAGATGTCCAAACCATTTCATTCTTTGATGTTCTATGTAGTCTAAACATGGTGTAGTTTTGACAGTGTTTCTAATGTCTATATTCTTTATCCTGTCTAGTCTGGTCTTGTTCGCTGCTTTTCTTAGACATTTCATTTCACAGGCTTCTATTTTTCTTTCATGGGTCTTGTTGATTGTCCATGTTTGGCACTGGTAGCAGAGTGTTGGAATGAAGATGGTGTTTATCAATTGTCTTTTGGTCTTCATGGTTATATCTGGATGTTTAAGCAGAGGTGATAGTTGGTATGTGACAGCATTTGCTTTCTGTATTCTTGTTTCTATCTCTCTGTCCGTTTATTTATCTCCTTTTTAATTTTCGTAGCAATAAAAAATCCACTGCCGGCTTGCTAGGCCAGTCGCAGTTTAAGGGAAAATCTGACCAGATGGACCCCATCCCATCTGGCGAGCCAGAGCCTCGTTCGCCTATGGCCTCACGGCCACAGTTTCCCGGTCTGCACCACTGGGAGGAGAGGTTGACTTATGTGTACTGTGGGTCATCGGCAGGCTACTAATTTTCACTTTTCACCTCTCCTAAGAGAAGCTAGCCGACCCCAACCCTGCTGGATGCAGAGCCAGGCACAGTCCACACCTTGCAGACCGCTCCCATAATAACTTCCGCAAAACTTCTCGATCACAAGCAAGATGCCCCACGTCCGTTACACCCATCTGCCACATCCTGCATTTATCTTCTCTTTGGCCTACAACATCTGATAAAATCAAATTCTCTGTCTCGAAACCCTAGATCTAAGCATATAAAACAATGATGAGACCAGTTGTTTGATATGCTCTGTAAGTTGGAGCACAACCAAAGAAAATGCAACCTTATTAAATATGTTGGAAAACAGTCTGAGAAAAAAACTTTGGACACATCAGAGATGCAAATATCGGCAAAGGAAAAATGAGAAGCAACAAAACAAATTCATTATCTGTTTAAATCATCACTGAAAATGGCTGGGCATATTGAGAGAATGTCAGTTGACAGAAAGATAAAAACTGTACACAGGGGAGTTAAATCGTAGATCAATAGACAGACCGTGAAAACATTGGAGAGATAGTATACAGGCAGACATGCAAGCACTTGGAGTCACCAACTGAAAAGAGAGAACTAATCACAAAGATTCATGGAGGCGGGTATATCTGCAATTCTGCCATACCGTTACACCACTCTCTACATTCTCTTCCTAAAGTGATAATGACCTGATGGAAACTGCTATTGGGGGTGTTTGTGTCAATCCATTCCTGCCCATGTGAATTTACTTGACTGAGGCCGCCGTCTCGATGGTATCTTCAGCTAGTACCATCCAACTTTCCTCCTTTTAACCGGTCTTTTCTTAAATCGTTCAAATTACCATGCAGCGGGTGCCTTTCATCATTGGTAACTCGCACATAGGCCTTGGCTTGCGCCAGTGACAGATTAAACTTTACCGATGCCAGCCCGAGCAAATACCTCATTGTTCTATTTAGGATGTCTCGTGTGCAATCCAAGAAGATTCTCATTCCTTCATTTTGAATTCTTTCAAGCTTTGTACGCTGTGAAGCAGATAGGGTTAATATTTCTATGCCATAATCGATTACAGAAAGGATTAAATGATTGAACAATAAATAAGATCAACCATCTCCGTTCCATGTGTGTGGCCACCATCGTCTTCAGTGCCGCCAGGCCACGCTTGCATTCGATCACAGTCTGCTCCACGTGATATCTGTAGGTCAGACTGCGATCAAATGTCGAACCTCAGTATTTCCATTTATCTCTTCTTTCAACACTAAAACCCTTCTTGGATCTGTTGGGCAAGTCTTCCTTCCCAATTCTGTTATTTAAAGAGCACCACAAAACACTGGCCTTCCCTGGGTTTACCCTTGACCCTGTCTGTTCACACCCCTTCGTCATGCAAAGCACTTAGCAAGTCTCTGGTCATGTCGTGCCGGTCTGACCCGCTTCGATACACTAGAACATCATCTGCAAATGTCAAAGTTCACCCTGGTCCAGGGGGCTGAATTTTTGCCAGACTTGCTGTATGTTAAATAAGACAGGTGACAATAGTGATCCCCAGGGAAGGCATGGGCAAATGCGTATTAGATCTGATCTCCATGTTCCTAAAGAAAATAGCACTGTTCGTTCCAACAGTGCTGCCCCCATCCAATTAACTAACCAAGGGTTCACACCAAAGTCCATTACGCACTGCGTAAGATATGTGAAGTCAACGCGGCTATAGGCATCTTCAAGATCTATCGCGACAGCGACTGTTTCTTGCTTTCGCTGAAATCCTTCAGACACATCAGATATATATATATATATATATATATATATATATATATATATATATATATATATATATATATATATATATAGACAGAGAGAGAGAGAGAGAGAGAGAGAGAGGGGGGGGGGGCATTTTGTGTCAGTCATATATCATCTGCAGTAGTTGACCATGTGTTTAAGTACACTAGTTTATGCATCCTCGTCATCTTGACGCTACAGATTCCATCCCTGTTGTAGTAACTTTAGGTTTCTATTTTTATTTTGTCTAATGGGTCTCCTGCTGCTACCCGTTTCTCTCTCTCTCTCTCTCTCTCTCTCTCTCTCTCTCTCTCTCTCTCTCTCTCCCTCTCTCTCGTTCTTTCTATATTTGCCAGCTAGTTGATCTACTCTCTCGTTTCCGGACGCACCGAATTTAGGTGCTATCCAGTTAATGGTTACTTGTTACACAATCCTAAAGCCTGGCATATGATTTCACACTATCAGCTTTGAGAATGGAAGTAGGGGCAGTTATCGCAGCCGTCCTTTGTGTGATTCCAGCCCCACACATATTTTGATTGTAGCTCATCACAAGGCATGCAACAAAAGTCCAGGGTAGTTAGCATCCTTTAGATATTATCTCCATGGCATTTAGGTGCGCTAGGAAACGAACAGGCACACACACTGGCTGAGTCTGCACCATTTGGTGGTATACTGATGCATGGCAAGCTAAATGGTCTCAAAGTCCCTGGAAGTGAGTCAATAATGCCGAGGTACAATTAGATCATTGCGGTCTAAAGAGATTTGTGCAACGGGCAGTAATCGGGGAATTTGGTCGACATTCCACACTCAGAGGAAAGACAAGACAGAC
This sequence comes from Candidula unifasciata, assembly GCA_905116865.2. Classification (NCBI taxonomy): domain Eukaryota; kingdom Metazoa; phylum Mollusca; class Gastropoda; order Stylommatophora; family Geomitridae; genus Candidula; species Candidula unifasciata. The sequence continues at coordinate 104,046 of CAJHNH020000724.1, read as the reverse complement.
ATATAGTCAGTCCACTATTGATACTATTGGTGTTAGAAGTCTTTGCTGGCTGCTGACGACAGAGACGGAGGACATGGGAGTGTCTTGAGTACTGTATGTTATGTCGGTTGTTGAAACAATTCATTGTTTATTGCCACTGTAACAGACTTTGTGCTAATCACCAACAACATAATTTTTTTCTTCCTGAAAAAACGCAATGTCTGCAGTCATCATCATGAAGCAGGTCCTTTGCAGAACGTCGCTCTCATCAAGGTCCGCCTGAAAGAAACTCGGTCTCTCGCCAGCTCTTCAGGCTTATGTACTTTCATACTCAATGAGTCACTTATATCCTGTGCCCATCTCTCGGCCCCTGCCCCTCCTTCCTGGAACCATGACTTCTGCTACAGTTTCTTCCAATCCGTCGTGGCGCTTGATATGACCAAAATATGTCAGCTTCCGCTTCCATGATGAGTTTGTTGGACTAGTAATGTGGTAGTTTCCCGTTGCTTTCCACACCCACCTGGCTTTAGACTATGTCCTCAGCCTTCAGCAACCTTTTCGATTGCTAGGGCAAGTGAGGGCCCTGCTCTGTGATGCTCCTTCTAACAGCAAAGGGAACCCCAGAGGTGTCCACTTATCCCGGCGGATACTTGGTCCCCATAGCTGCGTTGGCCACACCGCAGTGTGTTTACCATCCTCTACCGCGTGGAGGTGCAGTTGTGGTTTTCCCTTCATTGAGTCTTGAGACCAGAATAGCATTTCCCAAAACTCTCCAGTAATTTTTACTGTCTGCAGTAATATATGTTAATCAACGATATTTAGTCAATAATTGTTTAATCATACATTTTATCAACATCTTGTTCAACCCTTATGTCTAAAATATATTGTCTATTATATTTTCTTGTACAGTACTGATCTTGTTTGTCTAATCATTTTGATTTTTTAAAAAAATTGACAACTTTTAGGTTGATTATACTAGATTAAAAGATTGAAGACTAGGAGCCTCAAGCACAAAACAGTTTGAGTATACTCTTTAAAAAAAGGAATGAAATTGTGTTATTTATCTTTGGGAAAATCTGTAGTGGATTTGTTATCATGTTTACATTGCTATATTAATACTTTGTTTTCACATTTTACTCCGTGATGTACTGTTTGAGCTCACCTCGCAGTTCACTATAACTGTCCATCTTCAGCATGTTTTCTTCCAGGTCAGATGGTATTGAGCGACACGATCATTATCACGGTCCTCTAGGGCGGGGACTGACTTTTGTAAAACCTTTTTGGGTTAGTTTGACGTTAGTCTCACCAGACCCCGCCCATATACACACTAGATCAATTCTGATTAGTAGTTCCTGAGCCCCGTAGCCTTCGCACACGGTAAAGGGGGTGTTCCGCAATGCCGCTGAAATCGCGTTTGGAAAATTTCAGCACGCCATCGCTTTTAACACTCCAAAAACCTGGAGAAACTGGGTCTAAAACAACCTCCCTAGAGAGTGCTGCAACCTATGTCATAGGCATTCTCTTTCTCAGAATGAAAACTTAAATGCAAGACATCGCAGAAATCAAACAACAGTGCTGGACACACCTGTTACCTTAAAGAAAGTCGACCAGCCCAATAAACTTGTGAATGAGCAGTGACCTACTCTGTTAGGGGAGACTAACGTTGAACTTACCCTTGTTTGTTATAGTAACGTTTTACAACCCAGAAAAGGAGTGACTTCCCTTGTACCCACGCAAAGCTGGGTCGACCTGGGAGCCAAAGTCTTTTTTGAAGAAAGTCTGGCTAGATCAGGATCTGAACCCACGACATTCCAAACCGAAGGTGCGCGTCTAGCCGCTAAACCACGACGACTCCTCTCTCTAATTTACGCAGGCAGATTATGTCACTTGGCAGAGGTACTCTAGCACACAAAACAGAGACACAGAAAAGTAAAAACCGCACAGCAGAAAACTGCACGGCAAATGAAACGCCAAATTTGTAAACTGTACGCTTCATCTACCACCACCTGGATTATTACATTGTCCCGTGACCTGTGGATTCCCCCTGTTTGTGGTCAGATATTTGGAAAGTGCCGCACTCTCTTGCTCACTAAATGTACAGCTGCGCTATTTTATTTTATTTGAACTCTTTCGATTGTTGGATAAGATTTTCCATGGCATCTGAGGCCTCTCCCTCGTCGCCTACCATTTCACCCTGTATCATCATTTCTACAATATCACTTTGAGTCATTTCATCAAATGCGTCATTTACCACACACTTTATAACGTCTTCTATTATGACATGGTCACAACCCGGTACTTTTTCCTTTTATCATTATCTAGATTTATTTTGTTTACGTCGGCTCTGTGGCTAAGTCGATGCGAACGCTTCGCTTCGTAATGCCGGGATGCCAGGTTCGATCCCAGCTGCGGGCAATGCGCCTTGCGTTGGTTTCGACAATGGTATCAAGAAAGCTGACCGTCCAGCAAGAATGGCAAACTACTGGATGTAAATTGCCTAGAGAAACCACACAACAGCCAGGGGCTGAGAGTTGGTTCTGCAACGTCCTGTAAAGGATACGCAACTAACTTTTTTTTTGTTTACAACTAGATCGGATAATACTGAGTCTCGATCAACTGCACACCGGATCATCTAGGTCAGAGGTTCTCAACCTGCGGGTCGCGACACTTTTTGGGGTCGAACGACTTTTCCACAGAGGTCGCCTAAGACCATCCGAAGACACATATCCTTTGAAGTTATGAAGGAAAATAATTGTTTGGGAGTCGTCACAACACGAGGGAACTGCATTAAAGGGTCGCCCCAACACGAGGAAACTGTGTTTAAGGGTCGCCGCAAAATGAGGAACTGTATTGAAGGGTCGCCCCAACACGAGGGAACTGTATTGAAGGGTCGCCACAACACGAGGGAACTGTATTGAAGGGTCGCCACAACACAAGGGAACTGTATTGAAGGGTCGCCACAACACGAGGGAACTGAATTGAAGGGTCGCCACAACACGAGGGAACTGTATTAACTCTTTGAGTCCCAAGGAACGCATCATACGTTTATAGGTTACTGCCTAGAAGTCCAATAAACGTATGATGCGCCGATTTTACGTCTCTTTTAAATACCCCTTGGGCCTGTGATGCTAAACCCTCTGGGACTCAAAGAGTTAAAGGGTCACCACAACATGAGGAACTGCATTGAAGTGTCGACACAACACGAGGGACTGTATTAAAGGGTCGCCACAACATAGGGGAACTGTTTTAAAGGGTCGCCACAACATGAGGAACTGTGTTCAAGGGTCGCCAAAACACGAGGGAACTGTATTGAAGGGTCGCCATAACACGAGGGAACTGTATTGAAGAGTCGCCACAACATGAGGAAACTGTATTGAAGGGTCGACACAACACGAGGGACTGTATTAAAGGGTCGCCACATCATGGGGGAACTGTATTAAAGGGTCGCCACAACATGAGGAACTGTATTCAAGGGTCGCCACAACACGAGGGAACTGTATTCAAGGGTCGCCACAACACGAGGGAACTGTATTGAAGGGTCGCTACAACATGAGGAACTGTATTGAAGGGTCGCCACAACATGAGGGAACTGTATTGGAGGGTCGCCACAACACGAGGGAACTGTATTAAAGGGTCGCCACAACATGAGGGAACTGTATTGAAGGGTCGCCACAACATGAGGGAACTGTATTGAAGGGTCGCCACAACATGAGGGACTGTATTGAAGGGTCGCCACAACATGAGGGAACTGTGTTTAAGGGTCGCCACAACATGAGGGAACTGTATTGAAGGGTCGCCACAACATGAGGGAACTGTATTGAAGGGTCGCCACAACATGAGGGAACTGTGTTTAAGGGTCGCCACAACATGAGGGAACTGTATTGAAGGGTCGCCACAACATGAGGGAACTGTATTGAAGGGTCGCCACAACATGAGGGAACTGTGTTTAAGGGTCGCCACAACATGAGGGAACTGTATTGAAGGGTCGCCACAACATGAGGGAACTGTGTTTAAGGGTCGCCGCAACAGGAGAAACTGTATTGGAGGGTCGCCACAACATGAGGGCACTGTATTAAAGGGTCGCCACAATATGAGGAACTGTATTGAAGGGTCGCCACAACACGAGGGACTGTATTAAAGGCTCGCCACAACATGGGGGGGGGGGGAACAGTATTAAAGGGTCGCCACAACAAGATGAACTGTATTCAAGGTCGCCACAACATGAGGGACTGTATTGAAGGGTCGTGGTTGAGAAAGGCTGAGAACCGCTGCTCTAAGTTGTAGGTGCTATTGATTCTGCAAAAGGGTTATCCTCCATTGCAACAAAACCTTCAACATCTTTCTCTTCAAATTATACCATTGGCGATGGACCGACCACTTTAGTCGGCAAGGCACAAGACAACGAAAATGCTGTGATGTCATAGAAACGTTACTAAGAGTTGGTGATCAAGTAATGTTACAAGCGGACGAAATACTGCTCATAACAACTTGCGTGTACATACATCCACACTTGAGAACTTTGTGGTATATCTTCTTATTTGCAGTGCCTTGGGATTTCCCAGTTACGTGATAGCTTGTGTGTGTGTGTGTGTGTGTGTGTGTGTGTGTGTGTGTGTGTGTGTGTGTGGCTTGCATGAGTACTAGTTTATGAAAATACTTGGGTTGCTTAGTCAAACACGCAAGAAGAAGAAGAAGAAGAAGAAGAAGAAGAAGAAGAAGAAGAAGAAGAAGAAGAAGAAGAAGAAGAAAAAGAAGAAAAAGAAGGAAGTAGAAGAAGAAGAAGTAGAAGAAGAAGAAAAAGTAGAAGAAGAAGGAGGAGGGGGAGAATGAGGAAGAAGGGAGGAGGAGGAGGAGGAGGAGAAGAAGAAAAAGAAGAAGAAGAAGAAGAAATAGAAGAAGAAGGAGGAGAAGAATAAGAAAAAAGAAGAAACAGAAGAAAAAGAAGAAGAAAGAGGAGGAGGAGGAGGAGGAGGAGAAGAAGAAGAAGAAGAAGAAGAAGAAGAAGAAGAAGAAGAAGAAGAAGAAGAAGAAGAAGAAGAAGAAGAAGAGGAGGAAGAAGAGGAGGAAGAAAAAGAAGAAGAAGAAGAAGAAGAAGAAGAAGAAGAAGAAGAAGAAGAAGAAGAAGAAGAAGAAGAAGAAGAAGAAGAAGAAGAAGAAGAAGAAGAAGAAGAAGAAGAAGAAGAAGAAGAAGGGGTGGGGGAGAAGAAGAAGAAGAAGAAGAAGAAGAAGAAGAAAAAGAAGAAGAAGAAGAAGAAGAAGAAGAAGAAGAAGAAGAAGAAGAAGAAGAAGAAGAAGAAGAAGAAGAAGAAGAAGAAGAAGAAGAAGAAGAAGAAGAAGAAGAAGAAGAAGAAGAAGAAGAAGACCTACCATAGTGTGCACATACACACAAATACGCAGTATCTCCAGCTCTCTCAAACACTAACTAATGCTCACACTTACGGTTCATCTGGGCTACAATGACACGACTTTGTTTTACTCGTCCGCTTTGCTAGGCTAGGCTAAAGGACGCAAAACAATAGTAGGTTAACATCATTAGGCTATCTTCTAAACCCCTTCTTTGCACGCAGTCACCCTCCCCCTGAACTTAAACCACTCTCTGAACGTACTTTTTTAAGTTTGGTCGCGGGAAATAGTGACATATGCGTATCACTGGCTCTGTCACGTGGCCAAAGCGTCACGTGAGCTTCGCGTGTAGTTTTGTGTACACTTTCACATTTAACACAACCCTAGTTGAAAGCAGTTGTATGGCCCGGAGAATATGGGCAACTATCATTCTCCTTAATTTTTTTATTCTTCAGTTTTGCAGTTTTGTTGCTGGTGAAGATATTTCAGAACTACAAACATGGATTGATAGACTGTGATTGTTAATATTTCTTTGTTGTTTCAGTTGGATTAATGTTTAGTGTGGGTGGAGGAATGGATATACTTGCAGACGATCCATCCTTTCATGGGGGTTTAGGTAAGTAAATATCTTACTTGGCTAAAGTACTTGACATTTTTTTTTTAAACCGCAGTCAGTGTGATGATTAATGGGCTTTGACTAATTAATTTGAGGACAAGGTTAGGAGTTTTTCAGCGAGGGAACATGTTTGGAGTGCATCTTTTATTTGCTGTATGTGTCGCTCAGTGCCAACTGTCATAGGAAATGGGATGCGGAGTCTCAAACTTATGTTCGCGGTTCTGCACACACAGGAAGCCGCCGTGGTGTAGTAGCTACAAGCTTGCCTGCTGATCGGAAGGTCGGGGGTTCAAATCTGATCAAAGCTGGAATATTTCAGAAATGGCATTGGCTCCTAGGTCGACCCAGCCTTAAGTGGGTACCAGGTACATTCCTGTGAAGTAAAGGCGGCCGGTATGATGCTGACAACATCACCTACTGAGTGCCGATTTATCTATAATATATAGGTCTAGCCGTATATCATATAGTCTGTGCCCAAAGCGTGACAAGGGGGTCTTTTACTTTTACTGTACACACAGATAGAAGAATAAATTAAGATTTCTTCTTCTTCTTCTTCTTCTTCTTCTTCTTCTTCTTCTTCTTCTTCTTCTTCTTCTTCTTCTTCTTCTTCTTCTTCTTCGTTGTCTTCTCCTTCCATATCCGGGCGATTAGTACCGTGTGTTGCGGTTTTACAGCTAGGCTGTGATTACGGCGTCCTTCTGCTTAGCACATCCAATTTCAGCGAATCCTAAACTATGTCTAACCCAAGAAACACCCTATATACAATCAGCTATTATCTGTGTATTTCACACACCAAATGGTGTGTAATTATTTCATTTACATTTGGTCTGAACAACTAAAGAAATCTGGCCTGATATTTCTATTTGCAGCACATCACATGCTGCCAGTTTGAAAGTAAGAAACCGATTTTGTTTCACGGTGGTTACTGTTTCATTTGGGTTGTCCTAAAAAAAAAACTTGGACTAAAAGAGTTAAATAATCGCATTTCATGGTATGCTTGTTAAAGCAGGACGACAGAGCTTTGTTAAAAGTAGTAAGAGGTTCTTGGAGAACAGAACAGAGATGAATGAAATGGTGAGGAGAGAAAGAGTGTGTGTATGAGAGAGAGAGAGAGAGAGAGAGAGAGAGAGAGAGAGAGAGAGAGAGAGAGAGAGAGATGGGTGGGAAGAGAATAGAGAGAATGGTGTTTACATACATTAGCAAAGGCTATCAGAATGAATGCTGAATGTTGAATTAAGAATCGACATCGTAGCACTCAGGACACTCCCATAAGCGCTCTGGCCCCGTCCTCAACAACAAGCGAAAAGTTCCAATTTTGATGGCACCAGTAACTGTCTGATTGTATATCCGTCTCGCCTTTTCCTTGAGTATTCAGCGTCGGCTAGGTCCCCAAGAACTTCCTCGCTGCGCCATTCTCCTCAGACCGTAATGATCGGTTTGTACCTCCGCAAATTATCCTCACAACCTCTAGATTGTCATACCTCAGTGCACCACCAAATGGTGCAGAATCGGCCAGTCTGTCAGCCTGTTCGTTTCCAAACACACCAGCAACATCTGGAGAAAATATTCAGAGGACTACCCTGGACCTCTTCAAGGAGCATACCTGACTCCACCTTTCTCAGTATACTCTGTGAATCCGTTACACTTATGACATTTGTGTACAGCTTATTCGCAATTCAGCAGAAGGCGTCAGTGACTGCTGTCACCTCTATTTTCAAAGTAGATGTTGTGATATCATATGCCAAGCTTTGTTGCACTAAGCGACGTCCATTCGCTTTTGTTATATACCCCCATGCACGTCGCCTCCTCTCTATTATATAGTCGTCTCCTTGTGGGATGCATTTTTTCGTTATTTGAAGCCCCACCCTGGCTTTTGCCGGGGGCCCTGACACATTTGTGGCCATAACGGCTGAAAGGGGTTTTTGGGATCTCTCCACGGGTGATCCCAATCCGCATGGTGGCACTTAGTGTCATCGGGTGTTTATCGCTTGTGTGATGTTCTGGTGGGATACAACAAGCAAGCAAAAACCTTCTCTCAACACAGAGCCATCTGTATAGATAATCACATTACCTGGGTGGGAGTTGTCATAAATCATGTGTTGAACTTATGATTCTGCAGCACCAGCTGGCCAGGCTAACTAACTGGGCCCATTTTGTTTGAATGCCTATGCTTCATTGGGGGATTGATTGCAGAAAATGAACAGAAAATTACTTTCGTTAAATCGGAGCTCATCTGCCTAGAGGCAAAGAACCAACAGTCTGCATAACAGATATGCCAGACCTATACAACGGATATGCACACAGTATTCAGGTCCTGGATCAAGACAATGATCTAACATTGGACGAATAACTAAAACTTGTCTCTGGAGTTTACAGCGTTGAACACTTGGAAGAATAACTAAAACTTGTCTCTGGAGTTTACAGCGTTGAACACTTGGAAGAATAACTAAAACTTGTCTCTGGAGTTTACAGCGTTGAACACTTGGAAGAATAACTAAAACTTGTCTCTGGAGTTTACAGCGTTGAACACTTGGAAGAATAACTAAAACTTGTCTCTGGAGTTTACAGCGTTGAACACTTGGAAGAATAACTAAAACTTGTCTCTGGAGTTTACAGCGTTGAACACTTGGAAGAATAACTAAAACTTGTCTCTGGAGTTTACAGCGTTGAACACTTAGAAGAATAACTAAAACTTGTCTCTGGAGTTTACAGCGTTGAACACTTGGAAGAATAACTAAAACTTGTCTCTGGAGTTTACAGCGTTGAACACTTGGAAGAATAACTAAAACTTGTCTCTGGAGTTTACAGCGTTGAACACTTGGAAGAATAACTAAAACTTGTCTCTGGAGTTTACAGCGTTGAACACTTGGAAGAATAACTAAAACTTGTCTCTGGAGTTTACAGCGTTGAACACTTGGAAGAATAACTAAAACTTGTCTCTGGAGTTTACAGCGTTGAACACTTGGAAGAATAACTAAAACTTGTCTCTGGAGTTTACAGCGTTGAACACTTGGAAGAATAACTAAAACTTGTCTCTGGAGTTTACAGCGTTGGACACTTGGAAGAATAACTAAAACTTGTCTCTGGAGTTTACAGCGTTAAACACTTGGAAGAATAACTAAAACTTGTCTCTGGAGTTTACAGCGTTGAACACTTGGAAGAATAACTAAAACTTGTCTCTGGAGTTTACAGCGTTGAACACTTGGAAGAATAACTAAAACTTGTCTCTGGAGTTTACAGCGTTGAACACTTGGAAGAATAACTAAAACTTGTCTCTGGAGTTTACAGCGTTGAACACTTGGAAGAATAACTAAAACTTGTCTCTGGAGTTTACAGCGTTGAACACTTGGAAGAATAACTAAAACTTGTCTCTGGAGTTTACAGCGTTGAACACTTGGAAGAATAACTAAAACTTGTCTCTGGAGTTTACAGCGTTGAACACTTGGAAGAATAACTAAAACTTGTCTCTGGAGTTTACAGCGTTGAACACTTGGAAGAATAACTAAAACTTGTCTCTGGAGTTTACAGCGTTGAACACTTGGAAGAATAACTAAAACTTGTCTCTGGAGTTTACAGCGTTGAACACTTGGAAGAATAACTAAAACTTGTCTCTGGAGTTTACAGCGTTGAACACTTGGAAGAATAACTAAAACTTGTCTCTGGAGTTTACAGCGTTGAACACTTGGAAGAATAACAAGAAGCTCATATTTTATACTTTACTGCAAATAGTGGTCTGTATCACTGAGTTTCAAGGTGAGGTATGTTTTAGCAGTAGCCAGCGAGAAATACATTCTTCTTCTTCGTCTTCTTCGTCTTCTTCTTCTTCTTCTTCTTCTTCTTCTTCTTCTTCTTCTTCTTCTTCTTCTTCTTCTTCTTCTCCTCCTCCTCCTCCTCCTCCTCCTCCTCCTCTTCCTACCCCTCCTCCTCCTCCTCCTCCTCCTCCTGCTTCTTCTTCTTCTTCTTCTTCTTCTTCTTCTTCTTCTTCTTCTTCTTCTTCTTCTTCTTCTTCTTCTTCTTCTTCTTCTTCTTCTTCTTCTTCTTCTTCTTCTTCTTCTTCTTCTTCTTCTTCTTCTTCTTCTTCTTCTTCTTCTTCTTCTTCTTCTTCTTCTTCTTCTTCTTCTTCTTCTTCTTCTTCTTCTCTTCTTTCTTCTTCTTCTTCTTTCTTCTTCTTCTTCTTCTTCTTCTTCTTCTTTCTTCTTCTTCTTCTTCTTCTTCTTTCTTCTTCTTCTTCTTCTTCTTTCTTCTTCTTCTACTTTTTCTTCTTTTTCTTCTTTTTCTTCTTCTTCTTCTTCTTCTTTCTTCTTCTTTCTTCTTCTTCTTCTTCTTCTTCTTCTTCTCTTCTTCTTCTTCTTCTTCTTCTTCTTCTTCTTCTTCTTCTTCTTCTTCTTCTTCTTCTTCTTCTTCTTCTTTCTTCTTCTTCTTCTTCTTCTTCTTCTTCTTTCTTCTTCTTTCTTCTTCTTCTTCTTCTTCTTCTTCTTCTTCTTCTTCTTCTTCTTCTTCTTCTTCTTCTTCTTCTTCTTCTTCTTCTTCTTCTTCTTCTTCTTCTTCTTCTTGTTTCTTCTTCTTCTGCTGCTGCTGCTGCTGCTGCTGCTTCTTCTTCTTCTTCTTCTTCTTCTTCTTCTTCTTCTTCTTCTTCTTCTTCTTCTTCTTCTTCTTCTTCTTCTTCTTCTTCTTCTTCTTCTTCTTCTTCGTTTCTTTTTTTTCTCTATCAAAACAGGAACAATCTATGTTTTCAAATTTTAAAATTTAAGGATGATGCATTAATCTGCAATGATTGCATTAAGTATTCCTTTAAATAGAATTTTATAAAACATTTAAGTATAGTTTGGAAATAAAAATTACTTACTAAGTGGTCTTAAACTTTTTGGCAACCACTGAAGTTTTAATTTTTCATGACGTTCGCGTGCTTCAGAGTTCAACAAAAGCACCTCTTATGCTTTATTTTCTTACTTTTTTTTTCCCATCTGTATCTACATTATAGTTTAAACAAAAGTATTTTCACATCATAAAATGGAGTTTCATCAAGAGAGACGGGTTAATTTTGCCTTATTTAGTCTCATTATCTTTGTTTTTTCCTGGTGGATTGTTTAGCTTAATTTGTATTATGTATCATCAAGGATGTTTAGTCTAACTTGCATCGGATTTCGGAAGTAGTGTAGGAGGGAAATGTAGTCTGCAAAGATCCAACAATCGAAATGGCCTGTTGAGCTCCATTCAGTTCCATCTCATGGGTTGTTGATGTCTCCATGATCCAGTCTAGGTGCCATATTAATAAACGCGTATTTTTTTTTTTACAATGGTTAATTAGGAATCGACATCACAGCACTCGCGACATTGCCATACGTGCACCGTCCCCATCTTCAGTACAATCGCAGAGTTTCAATTCCAAGGGTACAGTCATCATCATCATGTGCCTTGCCAACTGGCATAGGCGCTCATGCATCTCCACAGATCATGAACCCTGGTTGCCCAGAACAGCGCTCTTGATGATATCCCTCCAAGTCATTGTTTTAGCCCATCCAGCATCGTTTCTCTTGGTCTACCTCTACCCCTCTTTCCACTGATCTTTCCAGTTGTCACAATGTTTTACAATGTCTCTCTTCTCATTACGTGGCCAAAGAACAATGTTTGTCTCTTTCTTATTGTTGTATACAGAGATCTACTTTCATTAGCCTCTTTCAAGCAATGGTTGTTAGTTACTCTGGCCGTCCAAGGTATTCGTAACATTCGTCTCAGAAACTTGCTTCCAAATTCTTCTTAATTTGTTAACTGACATTCCAAGATTCGCTGCCATACAGCAGAACAGGTCCTCTGTAACATTTTAGCACCCTCTTTCTGACATTAAATGAGAGGGATTTATTGCATAAGATATTTTCTGCTTTCGCTTAACCTGTTCTGCTTTTAATCTCTGTCACACATTTTCCATCTGATGATATGATTGTTCCCAGATATTTAAATTTATTGACTTGGTCAAGTCTTTTTCCTTCACCTGAGATATCACTATGTGAAATTATCTTCTTCTTTGATATAACCATTAATTCCGTTTTCTTAATATTCAGTGAAAGTCCTTTCTTAGCACTCTCTATCCCCACAATATCCTGCAGTTGTAGTAAATCAGTTGCATTTTTAGCTATCAAAACTGTATCATCTGCATAACGTAAATTGTTTATATTGTATCCTCCAACTCTTATTCCTGCTTTCTTTTTAATTTCCCTCAAAATTATTTCACTATATAGAGAGAAAAGGTCTGGGGATAAGACACATCCCTGTCTTACTCCTTGCTTTATCTGTTCAAAAGTACCCAATCTGTTTCCCACTTTAATTGCTGCTACTTGGTTCCAGTAAATCTTATTAATTATTCTGAGATCTTTCCCGTTTACGTTGACAACTTCCAACATTTTATCATCTCCTCATGCTTAACTTTGCCAAATGCTTTGGTATAATCTGTAATGCACAAATATAAATCCTTTTGAATGTCCATTAAGCTTTCTATCAGTATTCGTAATATGTATATTGCATTACTTGTCCCTTTAACTTCCATAAATCCATACTGCTGTTCACTTTTTTCCATTCTTATTTTTCTTCTTGTTCTCATTATAATTCTAGGTAGTAATTTAGTGACATGATTTATTAAGTTGATTGTACAAAATTCTTTACATTCAATTGCTCCTGGTCTTTTGGGTAATGCAATAAATACAGATTTCATCTTATCACTTGGTATGTACCGAGTGTTATAAATGTCATTCAACAGTTTAGTTAATATTTCTAGCCCAAATTCCCCCAGTACTTCTAATTCTTCTACCAAAATTTCATCTGGCCAAGTTGAATTTCCTTTCTTCATGTGTTTAATAGCATCGCTAACTTCTTCCTTTAGTATAGGCGGACCTTCTAAATTTCTTTAATCTGTTAATTCTTTTCTCTTTCCATCATATGACTCTCTTATATAGTCATTCCATCTAGTTATTATATCATCTTCCTCAATTAAGATCTCTCCTGCCTTTGATTTCAGACATCCTTTGTTTACTCGTATCCTTCTTCCAGTTAGATCGTTAATTTGTTTGTGCCCATTTTTTGCATATTTATTACTAAAAACTTTGTTCAATTTTTTTGCATTGTTCATTTAGCCACTCTTCTTTTGCATACATACATTTATGCCTTATTTCTTTATTTATCTTGTCATATTTATCTTGTCATATTCTTCTTTGTCATTCATAAATTTTAACTTGAAAATGTATTCGGTCATCCATTTCTGTTTAACTCTTTGTCTTCTTTCTGGTAAAATCTATGTGCTTGCTCGGTGGATGGACTCTTTCAGCATGTCTCACTGATTGTTTATTGTTTGTATTTTTGGTATTGCATTGTACCTGTTCCTCATAATCACTTTATATCGCTCCTGAATGTCTTTATGCTCTCTTAGAATATCTTTATTTAGTCTACAGTTTTTCACCTCTTTCTTTCGCCTCTTCAGTCGTACATTTAATTTCCCATATAATAGGACGTGGCCACTATTACAGCCAGCACTGTCTTCACATTTGTTAGTGCATTTCTAAACCTTTTGTTAATTAGTATATAATCTATGTGATTGAATGTTTTATAATGTGGACTTTTCCACGTTTATAATCGTCTCTTATGTTGTTTAAACCACGTGTATAATCGTCTCTTATGTTGTTTAAACCACGTGTATAATCGTCTCTTATGTTGTTTAAACCAAGTGTTTCCAATCATCATATTATTTTTTTTTCGCCCACTCTACCAGTGTTTCACCTCTTTCATTTCTTGATCCTAAACCATATTGCCCAACTATATCTTCCATTCTCTCTTTCCCAACTTTTGCAATTAAATCTCCCAATATTATTATAATTTCTTGTGATTTTTTGGGGGCTATTGCCAAATCTAAACGTCATAAAATGTTTCTATTTTCTTGTCACTGCTAACTCATGTTAGGGCATACACTTATATTATGTTTATATTCATTGGGTTGTCTTTGATTTTAACCATAATAACCCTATCTGAAAAACTCCAGTACTCCACAGTTGCTTTTTCTCTTTCTTTATCAAAAAGTATTCCCACCCCCTTTTCCTGTTTGTCACTTTGACAGTTTGGTACAGTAGCAGATTGATGACATAAATGTCTCACCTTGTCCTGTTTGTCGCTTTGACAGTTTGGTACAGTAGCAGATTGATGACATAAATGTCTCACCTTTTCATGTTTGTCGCTTTGACAGTTTGGTACAGTAGCAGATTGATGACATAAATGTCTCACCTTGTCCTGTTTGTCGCTTTGACAGTTTGGTACAGTAGCAGATTGATGACATAAATGTCTCACCTTGTCCTGTTTGTCGCTTTGACAGTTTGGTACAGTAGCAGATTGATGACATAAATGTCTCACCTTGTCCTGTTTGTCGCTTTGACAGTTTGGTACAGTAGCAGATTGATGACATAAATGTCTCACCTTGTCCTGTTTGTCGCTTTGACAGTTTGGTACAGTAGCAGATTGATGACATAAATGTCTCACCTTTTCCTTGAATGGCTGATCGTCGACCAGATCGCCTGGTCCTTCCACGCAGCACCATTCTCTTCGGACCATGATGGTTCATCTGTGCTTTCGCACTGTTCACTTGCCCGTAATATTTAAATTACAGCCGCTAGCTGAGAGAGAGAGAGAGAGAGAGAGAGAGAGAGAGAGAGAGAGAGAGCGAGAGAGAGAGAGAGAGAGAGAGAGCGAGAGAGAGAGAGAGAGAGATCCTTTCACAAAATGCATCAATGTTTCGCTGATTTCTCCCTTTAGGATTGCCCGCTTTATATTCCAGATTAATTACTGATACTCATTTCAATTCCATTAGACATTTTTTAAAACTCTTTTTCCTTTCAAATTTAATATCCTTCAACTTGTGTAATAATTCTCCCATGTCACATCCTAATATACAAGCTCTCGTATAAGCCTTTCTGTGTCTCAGTACAGGGCTAATCAGGATGTACAGAAAGGATTCACTAACAGTAGGCGGATTGGTGAAAAACATAGTGGAGGGTTCAGAGATGTGGTGTTTTTAAAGGCGAATTATGAGAACACCACGGGCAGTTGAAATGCACATGATGATATCTTGAAATAAATTAGCTCACCAAGAAAACTAATATCTGCATCAGAATGAGACCATGCCTACCTTTTGGTTTTATATTTTACTATATAACCTTTTAAAGTCTAGCACCGTATACTTATTGATTAACCTATCAATTTTATTTTTCACTATATAACCTTTTAAAGTCTAGCACCGTATACTTATTGATTAACCTATCAATTTTACATTTTACTATATTACCTGCTGGCCAGATAGTAGGGAAAACTGGGCTACAACATGACAGTTGGGAGAAAAAAAAACACACACACTAGAAGTTTGGTTTCAGGACAGGAAAGTGCATCTGTATCAGACATGATTGACAGTGCATCTGTATCAGACATGATTGACAGTGCATCTGTATCAGACATAATTGAAAGTGCATCTGTATCAGACATGATTGATAGTGCATCTGTATTAGACATGATTGACAGTGCATCTGTATCAGACATGATTGATAGTGCATCTATATCAGACATGATTGATAGTGCATCTGTATCAGACATGATTGACAGTGCATCTCATACAATACCATGGGCTACGTTTACGAAAGGCTTGGGGGAAAGCCAAAAAGAAGGGTTGAGTAGGTTTTTCTAACCCCCCCCCCTCTTCAATTTAGCCCCGTATTAACTCGTGGAAGTTCGCTAACTGAAATTTCCCGTGTAGCGCCAGTAGTTGGATGCGAATGCTGTACACGGATTTTATGAAATGGTGAGGAAGCTGGAGGCAGTGCAGAGGTGACTGTTATGGCAACTGTTGCAAGTATCGTGACTGGAAAAGAAAACAAGTAGTAATAGGAGTAGATCACCCATTAACATAAAAAAAAAAAACTTGACAAAAGGGTTAAGTTAAAGTTAGTCTCCCCATGCAAAGTATGTCACGTTTCATTCGCAAGTTTGTTGGGCTGTTTTTTTTTCCTGAAGGTTACGTGTGTGCCGCTCTGTTTTTTGTTTTCTGGGTTGTCTTGCATTTACGTTTTTATTCCGAGAGAGAGAATGCATGTGACATAGGTTGCAGCACTCTTCGGGAGGGGTTTGTGTTAGACCCAGCGGGCTCCCAGCAGGATCTGGGGAGCGAAACATTACTTTTACTGACACAAGTAAAAAAAAAATATCACCAGGTTAGATGGAATTGAGAACATAGTCTTTAAAGGTGTTTATTGTGCTAAGCGGTGTCCACTTTTGCTCGGTCTCTTTCTGCAGAACTACAGACCTCTCACCGAGACTATGCACAAAGCATCTAACCTTGTCGCTCAGACGACAAATTCCAGAGCTATCCAGAACTCGTGTACCAAAGACTGGACTGGAAATCGAACACTTAAAGATCAAGGCCGATGTCTTAACCACTTCAACACGCAGACGGCGACTCCCCATTTCCCCCGGAGAGAGATAGATAGATAGATAGATAGATAGATAGATAGATAGATAGATAGATAGATAGAGAGAGAGAGAGAGAGAGAGAGAGAGAGAGAGAGAGAGAGAGATTGAGAGAGAGAGAGATCTTATCTGAGAAAATATTGGCTAAAACAAACAACAGGCTTTTTAAAAAAATGCTCACGGAAAACAACATAATGGAAAAGAAACAATATATCAACAACACAAACTCCGTTAACGTATCAGATAACACACTGGGTTGTAAAGTACAGTTGCTGTTGTTTGCTCCAGACATGGAATACTAAGAGTTGTGGAACATGTGAGTTCCCCAGCTGATGCTGTAACAAGGATACGAATGTGAGCTGCGATAAGAAAGTCGTCCTTTTCCCTACTTTTCTACATCGTTACCATCGCGGTTTGGTACAGCAGAGGCGTTGAACCATACATGGCGGTACACCAGAACCAGGCCTACACTGGTTGAGACATATCTACACCTCTCCGCGGCCATCTTAGAAGCAGGTTTTCAACCGGATGCCTTGCCAAAGTACAAAGATCCACAGTTCCTTCAAGCTGGCAATGCATCTGCCTGAAGAACCAACAAATGTATACAAATGAGCCCGATTGGTAAAACGTGGGTGCACACAAAACTCAGAGCTGAATAGCCAGGAATTTCCGCTGGAGTTTACAGGCGGTGAATGTGAAGAAGTAATCGTCTCATCCTTTTTAGATTATTTATATATAATTGGATCTCTTAGAGACCGCCTTTTAATATTGTTTTGCTTCATTTTATAGTATTTATTTTTTTCGCATTTTAAGTTATTTATCTGTTACTAAATGATAACACTGAAGCCGCCGTAAGGCTAGCACTTGGTTGTCAACCAGAAAGTACTTTGTTCGAATCCACATCCATCCTGATTTTTTGTAATTAATCTAGGCTGTCAGGTCGGTCTAGCCTAAGTGCTAGGAAATGGCGTAGGAAGTAATCGCGGCTGGGTTATATTGACCATATTACACATTTAGGGCAGTGCTGGCTTCCGAGATTGGCCGTTTGCGCTAGAAGTGAGGTGCAGTTTTGATGTGAGACCGTTGTTGTTTGCACATATGACAGCAAACGTGTGCATTTATACTTTGAATGTGCAAGCTTCGAGATTTTGCCGGGACTAACACTAGTTTTTAAGTGGGACAGTAAAAAAGATATCGTGTGATTACCGCAGCCACAGGGACGGGCCACT
Organism: Candidula unifasciata; assembly: GCA_905116865.2. NCBI lineage: Eukaryota > Metazoa > Mollusca > Gastropoda > Stylommatophora > Geomitridae > Candidula > Candidula unifasciata. The sequence goes on along the minus strand of CAJHNH020000724.1, from coordinate 86,391 downwards.
TATAGGGTGACTTGTCTGCATTAACGTGGAAACATCAATGAACTAACTAACCAACCAGCCAACCAACCAACGAACTGACAAAAAACGTCCTAACTAGGTAAACATTGCGCAAATCTCCCTAAACAGAGTTAGCCCCGTCCATTTACGCGTTATGTCCTTTTCATTAATAGTTTGTTAGTCTGGTCAAATTTGCTGAAGGTTACGGGTGGGTCGCGCTCTAATGTTTGCTTTCTGTATTGTCTTCCATTTACGGTTTCATTCCGAAAAAGAAAATGCATGTGACATAGGTTGCAGCACCCTCGTAAAAATTAGGCGGGGGGGGGGGGGGGGGGGGAGAGTGTTAGGGCCAGTGCTTCATGTTTTTGGAGCGTTAAAAATATACAACACGCGATATCAAAAGTATCGCGGAACACCCCCGTAACCTTGTACAAAGGTGACGATGGTCAGCAACTACTAATCAAAAGAGACCAAGTCTGTAAATAGGCGGTTCTAACTCTGTTTAGGGAGATTTGCATAGGGTTTACCACTAACTAACTAAATAACTAACCAACCAACCAATCAACTAACTAAACTAAACTAAACTAAACTAACTAACTAACTAACTAACAAATAACTAACTAACTAAATAACTAACTAACTAACTGACTGACTGACTGACTGACTGACTGACTGACTGACTGACTGACTGACTGACTGACTGACGGACTGACTAACTAGCTAACTAACTAATTAACTAAACTATACTAACTAACTAACTAACTAACTAACTAACTAACTAACTAACTAACTAACTAACTAACTAACTAACTAACTAACTAACTAACTAACTAACTAACTAACTAACTAAACTAAACTAAACTAAACTAAACAACCAACCAACCAACCAACCAACCAACCAACCAACCAACCAACCAACCAACCAACCAACCAACCAACCAACCAACCAACCAACCAACCAACCAACCAACCAACCAACCAACCAACCAACCAACTAACTAACTAACTAACTAACTTAACTAAATTAAATTAAACTAAACTAAACTAAATTAACCTAACTAACTAACTAACTAACTAACTAACTAACTAACTAACTAACTAACTAACTAACTAACTAACTAACTAACTAACTAACTACTAACGAATTAACGAATTAACTATCTAACTCACTAACTAATTAACTAACAGACAGAGTGCGGATTTCTGTATAAACCACACCACTAGCGACATAAGTCAGACTCACCAATGCCCTGAAACAATCCATTTACGTACTTTAGTTTAAAGCGATACTTTATTTTTATTAATTTTTTTGCCGTGTACTACACATTATGTTTTGACATTTCAGTTGACGATGTCAGTATCTTTAACCTCGTTTTCAACGGTTAAGATGCTTGTTCTCTGATCCCTGTACAGCTTGTTCTGCTTTTGGATTTTAGTTTAGCGGCCCTGAGAGAATTACATACTTCTACCCTTCATAAAAAAATTGCAACACTGTGTGCCGTATACTAGACAACCTACTTACTACTACCACATCAGCATCAACACTGTGTGCCCTATACTAGACAACCTACTTACTACTACCACATCAGCATCAACACTGTGTGTCGTATACTAGACAATCTACTTACTACTACCACATCAGTATCAACACTGTGTGCCCTATACTAGACAACCTACTTACTACTACCACATCAGTATCAACACTGTGTGCCCTATACTAGACAACCTACTTACTACTATCACATCAGCATCAACACTGTGTGCCGTATACTAGACAACCTACTTACTACTACTACCACGTCAGTATCAACACTGTGTGCCCTATACTAGACAATCTACTTACTACTACTACTACCACATCAGTATCAACACTGTGTGCCCTATACTAGACAATCTACTTACTACTACTACCACATCAGTATCAACACTGTGTGCCCTATACTAGACAATCTACTTACTACTACTACCACGTCAGTATCAACACTGTATGCCCTATACTAGACAATCTACTTACTACTACTACCACGTCAGTATCAACACTGTATGCCCTATACTAGACAACCTACTTACTACTACTACCACATCAGCATCAACACTGTGTGCCGTATACTAGACAATCTACTTACTACTACCACATCAGTATCAACACTGTGTGCCCTATACTAGACAACCTACTTACTACTACCACATCAGCATCAACACTGTGTGCCGTATACTAGACAATCTATTTACTACTACCACATCAGCATCAACACTCTGTGCCCTATACTAGACAATCTACTTACTACTACTACCACGTCAGTATCAACACTGTGTGCCCTATACTAGACAATCCACTTACTACTACCACATCAGCATCAACACTGTGTGCCCTATACTAGACAACCTACTTACTACTACTACCACGTCAGTATCAACACTGTGTGCCCTATACTAGACAATCTATTTACTACTACCACATCAGCATCAACACTGTGTGCCGTATACTAGACAATCTACTTACTACTACCACATCAGCATCAACACTCTGTGCCCTATACTAGACAACCTACTTACTACTATCACATCAGCATCAACACTGTGTGCCGTATACTAGACAATCTACTTACTACTACCACATCAGCATCAACACTGTGTGCCGTATACTAGACAATCTATTTACTACTACCACATCAGCATCAACACTGTGTGCCCTATACTAGACAACCTACTTACTACTACCACATCAGCATCAACACTGTGTGCCGTATACTAGACAACCTACTTACTACTACCACATCAGTATCAACACTGTGTGCCCTATACTAGACAACCTACTTACTACTATCACATCAGCATCAACACTGTGTGCCGTATACTAGACAACCTACTTACTACTACCACATCAGTATCAACACTGTGTGCCCTATACTAGACAACCTACTTACTACTACCACATCAGCATCAACACTGTGTGCCGTATACTAGACAATCTATTTACTACTACCACATCAGCATCAACACTGTGTGCCCTATACTAGACAACCTACTTACTACTACCACATCAGCATCAACACTGTGTGCCCTATACTAGACAACCTACTTACTACTACCACATCAGTATCAACACTGTGTGCCGTATACTAGACAATCTACTTACTACTACCACATCAGCATCAACACTGTGTGTCATATACTAGACAACCTACTTACTACTACTACCACATCAGTATCAACACTGTGTGCCGTATACTAGACAACCTACTTACTACTACCACATCAGCATCAACACTGTGTGTCATATACTAGACAACCTACTTACTACTACCACATCAGCATCAACACTGTGTGTCATATACTAGACAACCTACTTACTACTATCACATCAGCATCAACACTGTGTGCCGTATACTAGACAATCTACTTGCTACTACCACGTCAGTATCAACACTGTGTGCCCTATACTAGACAACCTACTTACTACTATCACATCAGCATCAACACTGTGTGCCGTATACTAGACAATCTACTTACTACTACCACGTCAGTATCAACACTGTGTGCCCTATACTAGACAACCTACTTACTACTATCACATCAGCATCAACACTGTGTGCCGTATACTAGACAACCTACTTACTACTACCACATCAGTATCAACACTGTGTGCCCTATACTAGACAATCTACTTACTACTACTACCACGTCAGTATCAACCTTGTGTACCGTATACTAGACAACCTACTTACTACTACCACATCAGTATCAACACTGTGTGCCCTATACTAGACAATCTACTTACTACTACTACCACGTCAGTATCAACACTGTGTGCCCTATACTAGACAACCTACTTACTACTATCACATCAGCATCAACACTGTGTGCCGTATACTAGACAATCTATTTACTACTACTACATCAGTATCAACACTGTGTGCCCTATACTAGACAATCTACTTACTACTACCACATCAGCATCAACACTGTGTGCCCTATACTAGACAATCTACTTACTACTACCACCACATCAGTATCAACCTTGTGTACCGTATACTAGACAACCTACTTACTACTACTACCACATCAGTATCAACACTGTGTGCCCTATACTAGACAACCTACTTACTACTACTACCACATCAGTATCAACACTGTGTGCCCTATACTAGACAACCTACTTACTACTACTACCTCATCAGCATCAACACTGTGTGCCGTATACTAGACAATCCACTTACTACTACCTCATCAGCATCAACACTGTATGCCCTATACTAGACAATCCACTTACTACTATCACATCAGCATCAACACTTAACCGTCCGTAAATCCTCTCCTAATATATTCATAATTATTCTTGCAAGACGTCACGGTTTGGCCAGGACGTTCCCAGTTTAACAACTGTATCTTGTGGTTGCCGCCGGCCTTTCATTTGTATCCTACATTTTTTTTTTTCTGAGTAATGTATAATGTAGTGATCAAACGGTCGATAGGAGACCAACATTACTGTGCACCCGCTTACACCTCGCAATCTGGCAGGTTGTCAAGGGTTAGGAAGGAGTAAGAGCCGGGAAGGGGGGGGGGGGGGGGGGGGAAGTCACTTGAAAAATTGAAGAGTGATTTTATTGTAAATTTTCAAGTCCATTTCGGAAATACTAACTTGGTGAATACATGTTCGATAAAGTCAAATGTGTAGGCAACGAAAGGCAACAATATCGCAGCTTCGCTGAAAGTAAGCACAACACACTTACGCCACTTGGACGAAAGAAGAAGCAGAAGTGCCCGTAGGTTTATGGGGCCCCATTGTGGGGAAACTAGGATAGACACTCTGCCTCTCTCAGCCTCCCCCCTCATCCCACCCCAAAAAAAAAGCATGTCATAAGAGTCAACTAATTGGAGGAGTGTATCTACCCGAGTGGCAAGGAACAACCAACTGCACACAAATAAGCCAGTAAAACGGATATACGCGCAGAACTCAGGTCCTGGCACAAAGCCATAGTCCAAATGGACGAACCACCAGGATTTTACTCAAGCTTGTTGGGGAGAGAGTGGGTCTGTTCTTGTCTCTCCCCCCTCCCCCACAATAGGGCCCTGGCAGGGAAACAGAATTATTCATATCATCAACTACTGTAAGTAAAAAGTAAAGATCCATTTTTACACCTTAGGCGCATCGGGCATATGAGAAGAGCACCCATATTTTTACAGTCCAATCGGCACTAGGTTGTTAATGAGCATTACGGCGGCCGTCTTTACTTCCCCAGGACAGCCATCCTGGTACCCATTTAAAGGTTGGGTCGACCTGCGACGCCCCATACGTGATAAAAATCCACGCAGCCAGCAGTGGGTTTCGATCGCGGTACGTTGGAATTACTCATGACTCGGAATGCCTAAGCCACGGACGCCACATCAGCTACTTTACATGTATGTTTGATATATGTTTTATATGTAGTCAGATAGATACAACGAAATATGTCTTGAGTTGAACTTAATTTTATTTTTTAAGGTTTTACCGGAGCTTATCTTTAGAGAGTATGGCGATAGAGATAAGTCTGCTTTGTCTGAACAACCACGTAACACGCTTCCTGAACTTTGTGAAGGCTTCAGAACGATGTGTGACTTGCTTAGCCTTTACACCAGTCATTGCCAACCTTTTCCATCTGTCAGGACCCCCCCCCCCCCCCCCCAGAGTCTATGGCATGGATTCCCTCCGACGGTTTGCCCCCCCCCTCCCCAGAGTCTATTCCATTGATTCCCTCCGATGGCTTGCCCCCCCCCCCACCCCAGAGTCTATTCCATGGATTCCCTCCGACGGTTTGCCCCCCCTCCCCAGAGTCTATTCCATGGATTCCCTCCGATGGCTTGCCCCCCCCCCCCACCCCAGAGTCTATTCCATGGATTCCCTCCGACAGCTTGCCCCCCCCCCCCCCCCCCCCCCCCACCCCCCCCCCCCCCCACCCCAGAGTGGAGAGTGGAGAGTGGAACAGGAACAGGAAGAATGATTTGATTTGATTTGAATTAAGAACTGACATCACAGCACTCGGTGCATTTCCATGAGCGCTCCGTCCCCATCTTCAGCAGCCAGCGAAGAGTTCCCATACCAATGGTGCCAGTAGCATTCTGATTAACTGTCCGTCTTGCCTTTCTTCTGAGCCTCGAGCATCTGCCAGAACCTCTCATCCCTCCCCGCTGCATCAATCTCACCAGACTGTGGTGATCCATCTGCTCCTCCGAACTGTACACGATCTGCCACAAGGCACTAACCACGTCTGCCTTGTCATGTATCAGTATTCCACCAAGTTGTGCAGAGCCAGGAAGAAAACATCCATTTGATTCAAAATTTCAAGTAATATAAAAGAAGGTTAGTTGCGTATCCTTTACAGGACGTTGCAGAACCAACCCCAACAGCCCCTGGCTTTTGTGTGGTTTCTCTAGGCAAATTTACGTCCAGTAGTTTGCCATTGCTTCTGGGCGGTCGGCTTTCTTGATACCACTGTCGAAACCAATGCAAGGCGCATGGCCCGCAGCTGGGATCGAACCTGGCATCCCGGCCTTACAAAGCGTTCGCATCGACAGCCATATATAAAAGAAACAATCCCCAATAACTGGTAATTCAGTGTCCAGGTATTAATATGATGGTTGGTACTGTTTCATCTTGATGATGTTTGCTTTTTGTGGTCTGTTGTTGGACAAGACACAATTTAGATCACTCTCCACACAAAGCCGGCAGCGCTGTTTTATTTCCATGACTGTTTTACACGACGTTGCAAAACCAACTCCACCAATACAATTTTTTTGGCTGTTTGGATTTAACTAGACAATTTTATGTTCAGTAGATTGTCATTAGTCTGCTCTGTGGCTAAGTCGATGCGAACGCTTCATAATGCCGGGGTGCCAGATTCGATCCCAGCTGCGGGCCAAGCGGCTTGCGATGGTTTCTACAGTGGTATCAGGGGGCCGACCGCTCAGATGCAATAGCAAACTACTGGACGTAAATTTGCCTAGAAAAACCACACAACAGCCAGGGGCTGCTGGGGTTGGTTCTGCAACGTCCTGTAAGGAGACGCAACTAACATTGAGTGTGCCATTACTTTTCGAACGGTTATCTGTCAAACATCATCATCATCATCATTATCATCATTGTCATCATCATATCATGAGGTGCCTTGCCGACTGGCGTGGGTGATCATGCCTCTTCACAAGCTGCGATCTCCTGCAGCATGTATCAGTTTGTGTGCTGATACACCTCTGTCTCTCGATCATCATCATCAGGTGCCTTACCGACTGGCGTGGGCAACGATCTCCTGCAGCATGTATCAGTTCGTGTGCTGTCACACCTCTGTCTCTCGATCATCATCATCGGGTGCCTTGCCGACTGGCGTGGGCAACGATCTCCTGCAGCATGTATCAGTTCGTGTGCTGACACACCTCTGTCTCTCGATCATCATCATCGGGTGCCTTGCCGACTGGCGTGGGCAACGATCTCCTGCAGCATGTATCAGTTCGTGTGCTGACACACCTCTGTCTCTCGATTATCATCATCGGGTGCCTTGCCGACTGGCGTGGGCAACGATCTCCTGCAGCATGTATCAGTTCGTGTGCTGACACACCTCTGTCTCTCGATTATCATCATCGGGTGCCTTGCCGACTGGCGTGGGCAACGATCTCCTGCAGCATGTATCAGTTCGTGTGCTGACACACCTCTGTCTCTCGATCATCATCATCGGGTGCCTTGCCGACTGGCGTGGGCAACGATCTCCTGCAGCATGTATCAGTTCGTGTGCTGACACACCTCTGTCTCTCGATCATCATCATCGGGTGCCTTGCCGACTGGCGTGGGCAACGATCTCCTGCAGCATGTATCAGTTCGTGTGCTGACACACCTCTGTCTCTCGATCATCATCATCAGGTGCCTTACCGACTGGCGTGGGCAACGATCTCCTGCAGCATGTATCAGTTCGTGTGCTGACACACCTCTGTCTCTCGATCATCATCATCAGGTGCCTTACCGACTGGCGTGGGCAACGATCTCCTGCAGCATGTATCAGTTCGTGTGCTGACACACCTCTGTCTCTCGATCATCATCATCAGGTGCCTTACCGACTGGCGTGGGCAACGATCTCCTGCAGCATGTATCAGTTCGTGTGCTGACACACCTCTGTCTCTCGATCATCATCATCAGGTGCCTTACCGACTGGCGTGGGCAACGATCTCCTGCAGCATGTATCAGTTCGTGTGCTGACACACCTCTGTCTCTCGATCATCATCATCAGGTGCCTTACCGACTGGCGTGGGCAACGATCTCCTGCAGCATGTATCAGTTCGTGTGCTGACACACCTCTGTCTCTTGATCATCATCATCAGGTGCCTTGCCGACTGGCGTGGGCAACGATCTCCTGCAGCATGTATCAGTTCGTGTGCTGACACACCTCTGTCTCTCGATCATCATCATCAGGTGCCTTACCGACTGGCGTGGGCAACGATCTCCTGCAGCATGTATCAGTTCGTGTGCTGACACACCTCTGTCTCTTGATCATCATCATCAGGTGCCTTGCCGACTGGCGTGGGCAACGATCTCCTGCAGCATGTATCAGTTCGTGTGCTGACACACCTCTGTCTCTTGATCATCATCATCAGGTGCCTTGCCGACTGGCGTGGGCAACGATCTCCTGCAGCATGTATCAGTTCGTGTGCTGACACACCTCTGTCTCTCGGTATCACTGTCAAAACCAATGCAGGGATTTCTTCTGCCAAATCGCCCGCAGCTGGGATTGAACCCGCACTCTGGAATTACAAGGCGCCTTCGCAACCACAACCAGCCACATTTTCTCGAAGCTTTTACTTCCTGAACTATTTACAGGAAATTATGAAAACGTGCTTGCTTTGTGGAGAAACAAACAATCGTCACGTCCGACCAGCATCCCTAAAGGGGGAGCTTTTAGTTATAATTGTGACTAAGTTCTGTGCGCCATATAAAGCCCCCTAGCATTGTTGCTCACCAGGTAGCCCTGAACACGACTCTTGCAGTGTTGATAGAATCAAGGGAGACAAACCAGAAAACTGTTCTGACCGACGACAAAGTCTACCGGCCAGCCAATGGGCCGAATTTCTGAAAACTACCTGGTACTTATTTTTTTAACACTAGGTCGACCTCAGAGTCCAGATCCGTGGTGGTGTAGCGGCTTGTCGCTGTCTTCCGTTCTGACAGGTCATGAGTTCGAATCCGCATCGAGTAAGATTATTTTAATAACTGTGGCTGCCACTTTCAATTCAGCATAATAAGGGTATTGGGTAATCTTGGGAAGTAAAGGCAGCCGGCATGTGGTTGACGACATCACCCATCTGTTTAGCATCATATGTCCGATGGGCCACTAGCGTGAAAAGGATTCTTTGCTACTCTGACTACCCCAGAGCCATACTTCTCGGACACAAGAGACCTTCCACTAAAAGGGATTGAACGCGTATACGGAAAGATGTGGATCATGCGAAAGCTTTCATTAACGCTACTGGTCTCATGGGATGAACTTTTTTGACAGAAGGATCGAAGACGAATAATAATAATAATAATAATAATAATAATAAGTAGAAGAAGAAGAAGACGAAGAAGAAGAAGAAGAAGAAGAAGAAGAAGAAGAAGAAAAAGAAGAAGAAGAAGAAGAAGAAGAAGAAAAAGAAGAAGAAGAAGAAGAAGAAGAAGAAGAAGAAGAAGAAGAAGAAGAAGAAGAAGAAGAAGAAGAAGAAGAAAAAGAAGAAGAAGAAGAAGAAGAAGAAGAAGAAGAAGAAGAAGAAGAAGAAGAAGAAGAAGAAGAAGAAGAAGAAGAAGAAGAAGAAGAAGAAGAAAAAGAAAACGAAGTAGAAGAAGAAGAAGAAGAAGAAGAAGAAGAAGAAGAAGAAGAAGAAGAAGAAGAAGAAGAAGAAGAAGAAGAAGAAGAAGAAGAAGAAGAAGAAGAAAAAGAAGAAGAAGAAGAAGAAGAAGAAGAAGAAGAATAAAAAGAGGTAGAAGAAGAAAACGAAGTAAAGAAAAAAAAAGAAGAAGAAAAAGAGGAAGAAGAAGAAGTAGTAGTAGTAGTAGAAGAAGAAGAAGAAGAAGAAGAGGAAGAAAAAGAAGAAGAAGAATAAAACGAAACCGAAGAAGAAGAAGACGACGAGGTACCATCCCCAAATTGATTTCAGGATCCTATCTTTAGGTAAAAAGAATGACTCGCTGCAACCCCCCCCCCCCCCCCTCTCTAACAAGCATGTCCTAAAGGGCGTTTAATTATGGATGTTGCCTTCGAAGTCGGAGTTCATCTTACTAAAATGCGGGAGACCAACGGTTCTGCACCAAAGTTCAGAAGTGGACAAACAACTACAACTTTCCGCTAGAGTTTGCAGCTGGTGAAGGCTATATATACAGAAGAGGAAGAAGAACAGGTACCATAGTTTTGGTTACTCGAGCAGACTAACCACTATACCACCGTGTCACCCACGCATATGACTACAAAGTTAGCTAGCTGCATAACCTATGCATGGCATGGTAAACCTACCCCAACATTCCTTGAACTTCTTTGTGGTTTTGCTTAACAGTTTTGTGATCAGTAGTTTGCCATGTCTTTCTGTCGCTCACTCTTAGTTTTGTCGAGATCAGTGCAATGGAAAAATTGCACCTGAATATAATCGGGTATTTTGGAATTGTGAATTCCGTTTCGTAACTTTTAAGTCATCAACGCTAACACATGTGACTTGTGTGACCCTTTTAACGTCAGTGAAGAATATGGTGCTATGATTCTTTATTGACTACTCAAACCTCGATGTTTGATGTGGCCAGCACCATCCACGCTGCAGTTACTTCCTTGGATTTTCCCACATAAACATTGTTAGCTAAGTTGACCTCGGAGCGAAGATAGTAACGGAAAAAGAAACAAATTCCCGACTCGATGATAGTTTAAGGACGCGTATGAATATTTCTATGATGTGAGTCGATGACTGTCTCGTAGTCCTTTAGGAAGAAAATATGAGCTTTTGAGATGAAATGCTTTAGAAAGTTTCTTAGAATACCACGGACAAAGGAGAAAAGAAATACTGACATCTTAAACGATCTGAACTTCAAGAAAGATTGGCTTGTAAACAGCTTCTTGTTTCGGAAGCTGAAATATTTCGACCATTTCTAGCGCTACGGCAGACGGCAAGGGAAAGCAATAACACAGAAGGCATAGTACCAGGAAAGAGAGGCAAAGGGGGCGACCTACACAAAGATAGGCACACGATCTAAGTGACACCTTGGGGTGGGAATGTGTATAAGCGAGAGCTGGCGAGAAACATAGCTTCTTTCAAGCCGGCTGTGATGAGAGCGATGTTCTGCAAAGAACCTGGTTCCTGATGATGATCATAAAATGTCGATTACTGCACGGCAGGTTTATGGCGCAAATGCCAAAACATCCAAGAGGGGGAGCTGATGTATTTAAGGCGAGGTAGGAGGTAAGAGACAGCAATCAGCGACCAGCCCTGGAGAGAGCAAATAGAATGGGGATTACTGTTGTAGTGTGTTTTAGCCTTAGCTCTAACAGCGGTTCATACATCTTTCGGTAGGAAGGTGGGAGGGGGAGGGGGGGGGGGGCATTTGCGTTTAAGCTTACAAGTTTTCTTCAAAGTTCAAGTTCGTTCTGAAGCTCAGATTGCCTCGATAGCTGCGTTGGTTTTAAAGCTAAGTAGATAAGCACATTTCAAACATCAGATTGCTCCAGAAAGTCGTTTAAAAGCTCAAATTTACTTGAAATCTGAGATTTAAAATTCGTTTTGAAGCTCAGATTTCAAAATCATTAAAATAGCTCAAGTTCACTTAAAAGCTAAAGTTTAGGTTGCAAATTCGTTAAAAAACTCAAGACTGTAAATTCACTTGAAATTCCAGACTGTCTCAGAAGTCAGGATCTTATCTCACTTTAGATTGCCTCAGTAAATGTGCTTTAAATGTGTTTATTTTCGTATTGAAGCTATGTAGTGAAGTTTATTTTAATTCTCAGGGGGTGAAGAACTTGATGACGAAAGTAGTGTCAAGATTTTTGAGGATATGTGTTCTGTCACATATCGCTCCTGTCGCGTGCCTGATTTAAGGATTTCTCCTTAAGAACCAACAGCACTCTGAAAGAATTATGTTGAGTCGTTGGCTCGTATTGGTCTAAGGGATGCCCTGTGGCCAATATACGCTCAGCGTATGTCAGGAGTAGGGCAACTCAAGTTTTGGCACTACAAAATATATAATATTCCTAGGCACACTTGGCTGGACACATCCACTACTATAAAAAGATAGCCCCCAGGTTATGATAGTCTACTATCATAGCCATGTTAACACATATAACACTTATTGCTCACACAATCATCAGAGCTAGACAGTTAGAATGGTGAAAAAGGGACACCCAAGTCAGCCATGAAAATGTGTGCATGTAATCGGTACAATATATACATATAATAATGAATAGATCAACACGAGTTCAGTGAATGGAGCTCAGGAATCAATGACCCAACCCAGATATTGAAGCAGCCAGATCTTGTTCCAAGAGAGTTCATTATCGGTCTGATCAGGTGCTGTGGGAATAGAGCATGAAGGGTGAATAAAAGATCACTTAGCTCAGTTCGTAGGTCAATGCTCCCCTCAGTCCATGGTGATTCGACTGTAGTTGACTCAATCAGTAGTTGGGCCTTGATTTGATCTGGTACAAGCTGACTGTCACGAGCGAGGACACAGGAACTACACAGGAGCCCACCAAAGCTCTTGGAGACTGTGATGCCCACTGCCGGTCTCACAGGTGATGACACAATAAATGCAGAAGAGCCCAACAAAACTCTTGAAGACTGGTTCTCTGGATTGATGACATAGGTGTCTGCAATTGTCCACTGGTCCTGGAACTCGCAAACAAGCTCTTGCCATGTTGAGGTGGTGGCACAACATACAGGACTTTTTGGATACTCTTGGTGCACAGAATGGTATGGGTTGGTGATTGTTGGCTGGACTGTGATTCGTCTGCCTGATCTCTAAGGAGGTATCATCCTGTCAGGAAAGAACTCAGAATTAGTAATCAGCCTTATTCACACACACCAGCATATCTCACCTCTGCCACCTTTCTCTATCCTCAGAGTGTAACTCTCAAGAACAGGAGACAAAGTCTCCTTTCATTTATCTGTCTGTAAAATAGTGCCACAGATAGAAAACAAGGTATATAGTGGAGATAGATAGACACTACCACACATAGATCATCCTCTCTCCACCCTCACATCTGCACTCGCAGACATACAATGTTTACAGTCAGCACCTATATATATATTCCGTCTCCACAGGCCGTTCACTACACACCCACTGAATCTGTGTCAAACACACCTCTGACTCAGAGCGCCTAGCCCTGACTGCCGGTTAAAGATGACCTAAATTCCCTGTTTCAGTTATGCGACGCAAAACTTCGTTTGACTGGTCAGAGAATAATTACTGGTAGGGTTTAATATCTTTACAAATGGTGTGGGTTATGTAGAGCACCAACTAATTAGTCTGTACAGGAGAAGGTCTAAGGTTCGGATCCTGGTCTCTGGACATCAAGAACGGTCGAACTCTGTGCGATCACACAGCTGACTCTGCCCTCTCTGCAGCAGTGGCCAACTTTAAAAAGACATCGTTTATGGTACTCGTAAACTATAATCAACTTACCCAAGCTTAGGAAATCTTCCAAGATAGAAATGGAACTTTGAATGCGCTAATTTCTACATAGACTGTATACACGTCTTGACACTTTGGGATCAGGCGAAAGAATGTTTTTTCAAAATCAAACTAGCGTCTCTAGGAAAGAAGTCCCCTGTATTCCTGCCTAAGGAGTAAACCGGTTTACATGAATTTCTAAATAAAATACTAGAATTAGCCAACGTACAGTTGCAAGTTTGAAAATTAAGATTT
>CAJHNH020000724.1:0-67500 GCA_905116865.2 Candidula unifasciata | reverse complement strand
GTTTTGGATGTTTTTTGTCAAAGAAAAGTGGCAACACTGGGAGGGAGGGAGGATGGGTTTTGGACTGTGAGCGTCGTTCCCTCGAATATTTGTTTGTTTGTGTGCGAGAGTGTGTGTTTCTGCGCGCCTGCATGTGTGTGATTTGGTAGTAGGCCGTTTTGCGTTTATTTTGACAACAGTATGAGCGTCGTACCTTTCAGTAATCAGTGACAGAATACTGAACGTGCAGTTATTTACTAAAATGTGTCTTTGTTACCGTTTTAGCTTGACGTTTCTGATTGTCTGTTATTCCAGGGGCACCTGTACCACACACCCTCCCTCAAACCAAAAAATTATAATATAAATTAATTGAAAAATAAAAAAGCCGACAACGTTTAACCTCCTGCAAACAGCTTTCGCCGTGACCAGCGTTCGCTTATATTTGTGGTCTGGTTAATTTGTGCAGTGTATTGGCTGATGTGTGTGTATTTGTGCCCGGGTTGATAGCTTTTTGCCCCTATCCTCTTGTAATCAGTCATAGGCAGTGTTTGTAAACAAATGCGGAAGTTGAAAGTCCCAGAAAGTCTCCGTCAACGGGAAACCCGGGTTCCTGCCTGGTGGAACAGGGTAAAAACAGGCACGGACGTCGATTTCGGAGCCGGCTAGACAGAGACAGTGTTTGTCCCTTAACAACGGCCACTGCTTTTGTTAGATCATTTAGGGGTCAGCGACAAAGAAGCACACCTCTGAGAGAAGCAGGGAACTAATAGGGGGCCTGAGAAAAATCTAATTTCTATAGGGGTCAGGAGGATGGTACAGCTCTGAAAAAGGGGAGGAGGTTGGGCAGGAAGTGAACACACTACTTAGGGTTCTAGGAATGGAACATACTTCTGAGGGGGCCAAAGAGGGGGCACAACTCTAAAGGCGATCAGGAAGGGGGATAACTCTGAACGTGACAAGGAAGGGGCACAACTCTGAAGGTGACCAGGAAGGGGCACAACTCTGAAGATGACCATGCAGCGTATAAAAGGGGGAGGGGGGGGGGTCAGAAAATCAGACCTGATGGCGTTAAAATAGTGACTAAATAAGATAAATATCTGGATAAGCAATGTAATCAAATAAGAGATGGCTGTAGTTAACAAATACCGAGAAGCAGTCAGAGTATTATCAAACAGTCACTGGAATGGGAGTTGATTAAATAGACGCGGGCAGCCAAGAGAAACCTAACTGTTAATGAGAAAGGCCAAAAGAGCATAATTGGATTATATCAGTTCTATCAGAACGATTAATCAAGATAGAACATAATGGCAGAATACACTGCGAACCTTAGATGTCGAATAATAATATATAAACCTTGGTCGAGCCTGGGAGCCCTAAGTCAATTGTATAAATCTTCGGGCTGGCATGGGAGCCCTAAATCAATTGTATAAATCCCCAGATGGGCATGGGAGCCCTAAATCAATTGTATAAATCTTCGGGCGGGCATGGAAGCCCTAAGTCAATTGTATAAATCCTCAGATGGGCATGTGAGCCCAAAGTCAATTATATAAATCCTCGGGCGGGCATGGGAGCCCAAAGTTAATTATATAAATCCTCGGGCAGGCATGGGAGCCCAAAGTCAATTATATAAATCCTCGGGCGGGCATGGGAGCCCAAAATCAATTATATAAATCCTCGGGCGGGCATGGGAGCCCAAAATCAATTATATAAATCCTCGGGCGGGCATGGGAGCCCACAGTCAATTATATAAATCATCGAGCGGGACTGGAAGCCCTAATTCAATTGTATTAATCTTCGGGTGGGCCTGGGAGTCCTCAGTCAATCATGGAAATCGCCAAATCCAGTAGGGGGGGGGGTTGGCAGCCAAACTACTAGCCATGTTAACACTTTGAGGACACGCTGAGCGATGGCCTGGACTCCCAGGGATTTAGAGAGGTCTCTGTAGCGGCGAAGTGGTCAAGCCGTTTGCCTAGTTGCTTGAAGGTCGTGTGTTCGTCCCGCGGCTGCATCTTTCAAATGCTTAGGAGTTCGATCTCTGATGATCTCGGCAGGTGGCTAGGCGTTCTCCGGAGAGAGAGAGAGAGAGAGAGAGAGAGAGAGAGAGAGAAAGAAAGAGAGAAATAGATAAAGAGAGAGATAAAGAGAGAGATAAAGAGAGAGATATATAAAGAGAGAGATAGAGATATAGAGATATAGAGAGAGATGGATAAAGAGAGAGATAGAGATATAAAGAGAGATATAAAGAAAGATAGAAAGAAAGAGAGAGAGAGATAGAGAAAAAGAGAGGTAGAAAGAGATAGAGAACGATATATATATATATATATATATATATATATATATATATATATATATATATATATATATATATATATATATATATATATAGAGAGAGAGAGAGAGAGAGAGAGAGATTGAAAGAGAGAGAGAGATAGAAAAAGAGAGATATAGAGATATAGAGAAAGAGAGAAATAGAAAAAGAGATAGCGAAAGAGATAAAGAGAGAGATAAAGAGAGAGAGAGAGGGAGAGAAAGAGAGGGAGAAAGAGAGAGATAAAGAGAGAGAAATAAAGAAATAGAGAGGGAGAGATAGAGAGGGAGAAAGAGAGAGATAAAGAGAGAGAGAGAGGGAGAGAAAGAGAGGGAGAAAGAGAGAGATAAAGAGAGAGAAAGAAAGAAAGAGAGAGGGAGAGATAGAGAGGGAGAAAGAGAGAGATAAAGAGAGAGAAGGAAAGAAAGAGAGAGGGAGAGATAGAAGGGGAGAAAGAGAGAGATAAAGAGAGAGAAAGAAATAGAGATAGAGAGAGATAGAGAGAGATAGAGAGAGAGATAGAGAGAGAGATAGAGAGAGATAGAGAGCCATATGGGATCAGACCTGGTCTTTTAAAAAAAGCCATAAGCGCTCAGTTACATCTTCAGCAGCAAGCGCAGAACTCCAATTACGATGACACCAACAATAACAGTCTGATTGAACATCCGTCCCCCCACCCCCCTTTTTTCCCCCTTGAGTGTTGAGCGTCGGTCAAACTCCCTGATCGCTCCTCGTAGCATCATTCTCGTCAGACCGTAATGATCTTCCTGTGCCTCTGCAATGTTGACTCGCTTCTAGTGGGCTAACATAACATCCAGCTTATCATGCACCAGCTCACCGCAAGTGGAGCTGAACCAGCCAGTTTATCTGCCTGTTCATTTCCCAACATACTGGCAACTCCTGGAGAAAAATATCCAAACAATGCTAACTATCTGGGACATCTAAAGCGATGCACTCTGTATGACACAAGCTAGCCCAACAACTCCTGACTAAATCATTACTTTGAAGTAGCGAGTACTATACACGGTAATTTATCATACACAACTTCTGACTTAAACACTATTTTAAAGTATCACGCACTGCACGGCCATATATGACTCCCAAATTCTGACTTAATCTTTACTTTGATGTAGCAAGTAATTTACACTGTCATTTATCATGCTTAACTTCTGATTTAACAAATGAAGTGGTTTGGACACCTAACAAGAATGCCCTGGTACTATCCGCCACAGCGAGCCACACTAAAACGTTACAACGGGTATAGAGCGAGTGGAAGACCTCGGAAAAGATGGAGTGATGGCATTAAGAATAGCCTTACAGAAATGAAAATCAGTCTTAATAGTGCTCTTGACAGAGCTCATCAACGAACATTACATCTCCACCCGACACTTCGATGAGGTACAAGGTGGAAGAGAAAAAGGAGACGAAGAAGAACTTCTGATTTAACCATTACTTTATAGTATCACAGGCACGGTCATTTATCACTCTCAACTTCTGACGTAATCGTTACTTTAAGGTAGTAAGTACTATACAAGGTCATTTTTCACGCCCGACTTCTGACATAATCATTACTTTAAAGTAACAGATACTACGCAGAGGCACTTATCAAGCCCAACTACTGACTTAATCATTACTTTTCAGTATCACGTACTGCACGATCATTTATCATGCCTATCTTCTGACCTAATTGTTACTCAAAGGTAGCAAGTGCTATTCAAGGGCATTTATCACGCCCAACTTCTGGCTTAATCATTATTTTAAAGTAGCAGATACTATACAAGGTCATTGATCTCACCCAAGAACTTTTGACTTTATGATTACTTCAAAGTAGCAAGTACTACAAGTTGATTTATCTCGATTAGCAACATTTCACTTAGTCGTCACCCTAAAGTATCAACTACTATACTGAGTCATTTATCACGCCGAACTTCTGACCTAATCATTACTTTGAAGTTTCACTGATTACACGGTCATTTTTCAAGCATAACTTCTACCTCAGTCATTAGCTCAGAGTATCAAATACTACAAGGTCATTTATCTCGCCCAAAAACTTTCGTCCCAATAGTCACTATAAAATAGAAAATTTTATATTGGTCATACATCACGCACAAATATTTTTTGACTTAATCGTTACTTTCAAAAAGGATTATGACTAATTCATCAACCTAAAGTAGTATCTAGCCGAGAACAAAGAAATAACCAAGTTACAAAACATCACAAGGAGAAATTCTACCGATATACTTCCCTGCTTACAACGTCAGGGGCACCGATGCAAATAAAACAGATGGTGGGGTGGGGGTGCTCAGACCCACCCTCCCACCACCGCCTAACTAATTTTGTAGAAGAAAAGATATGGTAGAGGGATAAGCTGTCCATTAATAGTGTAATAATAATAATAATAATAATAATAATACTGTGCTGAATGAAAAACAGAAACAGTAAAGTACTTGAAATATATGAAATGAGTTCACCTTGTGGCTCCTGGTGTCCCATTATGAAAAAAAAAAAAAAAACAATAATAGACCCATCCTCTCTGAAATAAAAATAAAAGCAGATGGTGAGAGTCGACTAACTGGGAGGTTTTCTGAGTGAGGACATCTGCTTGAGAGGCAAGGAAACAGAAGTCTGCGAGCAGATGAGCTAGATCTGTAAAATGGATGTGCACACAACGCTTAGGTTCTTGAACAAGACCAAAACCCAGAGGTGGGCGAACAACCAGAACTTCACGCCGGAGTTTACAGCTAGTGAACGAGAAGATTTGAAATGTGTAAACAGTTACTTATAAGGATAGTTTTATGTGTGGTTATAGGGACCAGTTAGTCTTCTTCACAATATTGTGAAAAGAGGAGGAAAGGGGTGGGGGGGGGGGTGCCCCCTCTTAAAAATGGTGGGAGGGGGTGGGGGCGAGAAACCCCCAGGTTGCGGTGCCTGTGCAGATATCCTAGAAAATTTGCCTGGTAATTACGCCCCTCACCCCGGCATACAGTAACATTTGAGAAGATGCATGGCCCGTGGATATTAGAACATTCACTGTAGCGTCCTGGCAACAATACGCCGTAGACACCAGTCACACGAGACGCCCAGATCAAGTTGCCCCATTTGCATCAGCAAAACACTTTTGTTTTGTGGGCACTTGTACGCAGACAAAAGTATTAAAATTCTGCCGAAAGTGATATGGCAAACTTGGGCCAGTTTGACGTTGCAGTTTGGGGTTTTCCTGTAGCGATTCATCAAGTTTTATTTCGGATGTGGCTTTGTTGTGTGCGGTGACATGAATTTATGCTTTAAGAATGCGCAGGTTTACGTTGGCATGGAGTAATGTCTGCAGGCGTGAAAATACACTTGCATACAAACATTTTGTCAATGCCAGCTGCATTATTAGGAGTGGTAGCGCTACGTCTTTGTACCCTTTGTAGTCATGATCGTGTTTTGGTGGTGGTATCAACTTCGTTGCAGTCTGGTTTCCCCATACTTGTTCCGTTCCTGTCATCAAATGAAATGTCCCTCACTGTCCAGTTTAAAAAACTGGCCAACAAACAGTTAGTCGCAGCACAGTCCAAAGAAAATGCGCACGCAGTAAATGCATAATGCAGTTACTAGAAGCGCCAAAGCCAACAGTCGTGACCAGAAATGCGGTTTGTCGTTGATGGAAATAGTCAGTCACGATAAGTTGGTAATACACCGGCATAATAATTAAACAAGGTTGTTTCCAGGCCCTACGTAAACACTATTCCCGTCACGCTGAATACATCGGCACAACCATGGCACACATGAAAAGTACGTATTTGGATGCACCGCTGACTGCTCTATAATTATATTACATAATTTGTATCATGGATGCACCATTGGACTGCTGTAAAATTATATTACATAATTTGTATCATGGATGCACCAGTGGACTGCTGTAAAATTATATTACATAATTTGTATCATGGATGCACCGGTGGACTGCTGTAAAATTATATTACTTAATTTGTATCATGGATGCACCAGTGGACTGCTGTTTAATTATATTACTTAATTTGTAATGTGGATGCAACGGTGGACTGCTGTATAATTATATTACTTATTTTGTATTGTGAATGCACCGTGGACTGCTGTATAATTATATTACTTAATTTGTATTGTAAATGCACAGGTGTACTGCTGTTTAATTATATTACTTAAAGTGTAGTGTAGATGCACCGGTGAACTGCTTTATAATTAGATTACTTAATTTGTATCTTGGATGCACCGGTGGATTGCTGTATAATTATATTACTTTGTTTGTATCTTGGATGCACCAGTGGATTGCTGTATAATTAAATTACTTAATGTGTAGTTTAGATGCACCGGTGAACTGCTTTATAATTAGATTACTTAATTTGTATTGTGGATGCACCGGTGGATTGCTGTATAATTATATTACTTAGTTTGTATCTTGGATGCACCGGTGGATTGCTGTATAATTATGTTACTTAATTTGTATCTTGGACGCAGCAGTGGATTGCTATATAATTATATTACTTAATTTGTATCGTGGATGCACTAGTGGATTGCTGTATAATTATAATAATTTATATCGTGAATGCACCGGTGGACCCGTTACTTATGTTACATTAGATCATTATATATTTGTATTGTGTACCTTATCTGTTGGACGCACTTCTTATCTAGCATTAGATGATTATATATTGTGTTCGTAGCAAAATTGAACAGACGTCGATTGGTGCAACAAAGCCTGGCATATGATATCACAACATCTAGTTTGAGAATGGAGGTGGAGGCAGTCACTGCTGCCTTTCACTGGCTTGAGAATCAGCTGTACGCCAATGCCGTGATTGAAGCTGACTCACAAAACATGCTGAGAAAGGTGGAGACCGGCATGCTCAGTGCAGAGTGGCAAGCAGCACTTCAGAGGTCCCGGGTAGTTAGCATACTTTGGATATTGTCAAGCTAGACGTTGTGAGGGCCCTTAGGGAGCGGTTGAACAGTAGGGAAGCAGAAATAGATAATTACAATCTGAGGAGAATGGCGCTGCGAGGAGTTACAAGGGGATCAGGCGGATGCTCAACACTCAGGGGAAAGGCGAGACGGATTACAATCAGACAGTTACTGGTACCATCGGGATTTGAACTCTTCGCTTGCTGCCGAAGATGGGGACGGGGCGCTTATGGGAGTGTCCCGAGTGCTATGATGTCGATTCTTAATTCAACATTCATATTTTGTATTGTGTGCCCCGTCAGTGTTCACTCTTGACTTCTCAGATTGGCTGATTAGCTGAATGACAAAAACATAATCATGTTTGTGCTGTTTGGATCTTGTTGATTTAATCGCTGATGATGATGATGACGTTGAACTACATCAGGACATCAAACAGAGCGATAAACATCCGGTGACACAAAGAACCACCTTTCGGAGACGATCACCCAGGGATATGTCCCAGAAACCCTGTTCAATCCATAAGTTGGGTTATATTTGTGCTGTTTGGACCATGTTGATTTAATCGCTGATGATGATGATGTCGTTCAACTCCATCAGGACATCACACAGAGCGACAAACTTCCAGTGACACAAAGAACAACCTTTCGGAGACGATCACCCATGGATATATCCCAGAAACCCAGTTCAACCAAACAAGTAGGGTTATAATTAAGGTTCCCGGCTACAACCGGAGTAGGGCATAAACAAAACTGCGTCCGACATAAGGACGCTTAGGTATGATAAAGTTTAATCGCTAAAAAGAACTCGCATTTATCTCTGTTTCTGTCCCCTACCCTCCCTTCCCAATGTTTGTTTGTTTTAGTATCCAGAAGCCATGAAATGTTAACCCTTAGGCTCGGTATTATGGATATCGCAACCTTTCGGCCTTGATTCCATTGTAAATACCGTAAATTTGGGAGAAATGTGGCTTTTCTGCCTACCCCCGGGAGTGAACCCGGACCACAAAGAGTTGTCACCCGGTCACCGCGCAATCCGGTTTAGCCAACTGCGCTAGAGAGCCGGGCTCCCTTTCCAATAAACGGCTTAGTCATTTTTTTAGTTTTCGAGACCAGAACGGCTCCAGTCATCCCTACACTCAAAACCGGAAAGCCTGACATTTATCACAGGAAAACAGTGAAATGCTGAGAATGTTAAAATATGAATCACCAGGAATTCACAAAGGGGCTGAATATGTGAAACGTTGGTAGAATCAGTCAGTCGCCTGATCACACCGCATTGTCATGCTTGGGTTCAGTATCCTACACCATGACAGAGGATCTCGGTAGCGAACTGACGGATTCGCTGATCGGAGGGAAGGTCTAAGGTTTAAATCCGTATCAAGACGAATTTGTGGAAGCCGCATGCTGTAACGTCTGCAGGGCATGTTGTAACGGCTACAGGGCATGTTGTAACGGCTACAGGGCATGTTGTAACGGATGCAGGCTTCCCTGCGTACCCGAAGGGGGTGGGTTTAAATATGCGTCGAGCTGGATTTTGTTTTTAAACGACTTTGGCTTCCCTGTCGACATAGCGTAAAATGATGATCAGTACCTTTCCGTCTTTCTATACGATAGTGTTATAGTGCGCTAAGAAGGCATAGCCCATGGCGATGGTGAGTGTGACTAGCAAGACCCGCCCGCGTTAAGAAAAGTCTTCCCCGATTATAACATCGGATTTCAGGACCGTTGTTGTCAACTTCTCTGTTCAGTCTGTCTCTTCTCAGACGCTCAGCTCTTACCATTTTTACTGTCATTTCCTATTTCATTCTCATTCCCTTTTTTAAGTGCTCCCTCCACACAACACGGCCCATGACATTTTTCCGGTTAAAATGGACGCTAGGCAGCGGCACTGTTCGAAGCAGAGGCAAATTTTTTGCTTCTGCCCGACGGTGGCCGATTCATTTTTGCTCCATTTGTAGACTGGATATAGTTTCTTCGCCCAGCTTCTGAGTTGAATGCATGGCGTGACACTGTGAGCTGCGGATTGCATTTTGGAATGTTTTTTCGACTGTGACCAATGTGGTGGTGTGAATTGTAGATTCAGAAAATGGCGCGATGCCTGTCGTGCAATGTTGGCGGTGCCCGTATGTGATTAAAATTCATCGCGTGGGCAACTGCTGATTTGTTGGCGACAAGTTCTGCTATCATCAATGATGAACTGCATTTCTAATGTTGGACTGTTTGTGTTAGCACTTCGGATGGCTACCGTATGCTTTAATGCGAGTGTATGCTAGATATGCTGAGACAGCAGTCTGTCAATCTTTCCACAAGGGACTGTGATACACATTCTGTGTTTTTCGTTGGCACAGGAGCGGAGCAAAGATGGGGTGACCCGTTTGCTATGAAGCTGAAACTAAGACTACCAGACTACCAGACTACCAGACCAGTACCTCAGTGTTGGTGATATTGTAGCCTAAACTAGGTACCAAGTAAAGTGTTAGGGTATTGAGCACATCACCTGTCGAGTGCTGATTGCTCTATAAAATTTAGGTCTAACGCTATAATAGACAATAGGCTTAGGGCGTGAACAATGACCCTTAACCCTCCCTCCCTCCCCACACACACACAATAAAGTAAAAGGAAAGGCAGAAAAAGTAGTTCTTTTGTGATGTATGGGTCTTGTTTTATTCGTAAATAAATAATAAGCTGAAATGTGTGCCCAGTGGTAAAGCTGTTTACCTGGAGCCCGAAGGTCGTGGGTTCACTTCACGGACGCGTGGCTCAATTCACAAGTGCGAAGATCTTTTTACGAAGATCTAGGGGGATGGTCACTGAAACTACAAAGTTCGTGCTCTTGGTGGGCTGCTAGTTGTTCTGTTGAGAGAGAGAGAGAGAGAGAGAGAGAGAGAGAGAGAGAGAGAGAGAGAGAGAGAGTGAGTGTGAGAGAGAGAGAGAGAGAGAGAGCTGTCCAATCAGCATAACCCGTGGGGAGTGAAAAAGATCTTCTCAAATTTGACTTAAGTCGAAGAGTTCGTTTGTGTCTGACCATCTTAGTCGCTTTTCTATATTGCGTTATTTCGTTTCTCTCTCTCTCTCTCTCTCTCTCTCTCTCTCTCTCTCTTTCTCTCTCTCTCTTCCTTTCTCTCTCTCTCAACATAACAACTAGTACCCTGTCGATTGCAGTCGCCATTTTCCCCCACCCATATCAAAGTTCTAACGTTTCCAACTGAAAAAAAAAAAACACGATAAACTTGTGAAATTTTGAGAATGTTGTAAACAGAATCACTGAAAATTCACA
Source organism: Candidula unifasciata (assembly GCA_905116865.2). Lineage (NCBI taxonomy): Eukaryota > Metazoa > Mollusca > Gastropoda > Stylommatophora > Geomitridae > Candidula > Candidula unifasciata. Next base: position 57,014 of record CAJHNH020000724.1, on the reverse strand, counting down.
AACTGGTAAATACTTCGGGAAATTAGATAGTCTCCCGGTCTGGCCACATCGACATGCTTGCTGTTCGTGGGGGTCCCAGACATCACACTTTTCCTGCCTAGTTCTCTTTGTGGCCATGTTGACACACGTGACTTCAAAATGGCCGATGAGCAAACGAAGCAGGTCGGCCATGTTTGACATGGCAAACAATGGCAGCTACCGTGAGGCTGCTCTAACTGATTCACTTACGGGGAAAATATGTTTGTACTGGACGGCCCTAGGGAGCTTTGTTAAAGTAGTGGCATGAGTATTTTTCCACTGGTTCGGTGGCTGAGCGTTAACTTCCTCGCAAAAATGGGATTTATGCAAAACTGCATGTATGATAGAATCACTAATGTAGAGCTTTGGGAGAGAACTAAGCAAGCTCCAGTGGACCAAGAGGTGACGAAAAGACGCTGGCTTTGATAGGGACACACATTGAGAACATCGAAGAACAAAATAACTAGAATTATATGCATTGGAACCCATAGGAGCATAGGAATAAATGAAGGCCACAGAACTGGAGAATGAAGCTAGAAAGATGGGGAGGACATGGGGAGAGCTTCATGCGATAGGAAAAGCTAGAACGACTTGGCGTGAGTTGGTTGAGGGCCTATGCTCCATTGGGGGCTAGAAAGGTAGAAGAAGACATGGTATATAGTTGATCGCAATGTCATGGTTTCGCGTCCTGATAGAGCCGGACTTTTTGAAACAAGGTTGACCCAGCCTTGAGTGGGTATCAGGTTAAGTCCTGGGAAGTAAAGGCGACAACGTAGTGTTGACCACATCACCTACCGAGAACCGATTGGTTTAGAAAATATAAGTCTAGCCCAATGTGTGCTATACCCCTGAAGGCGTGGGAAGGGGTCTTTTATTTGCTATTCAACACCTTTTCATATTATATTTGGGTGCTTTATTATTATCCTACTCCAGACGACGTCACGTGATAGTCCAACACTTTAGGGTAAGACTGGTCCCGGCTTTCTGATGCTTTTGACGACCCCAAAACATCTAGAACTTACCCTAACCCACCTACGTGCTACGACTGCATGCAGCCTAGGTCCCACGACTGCATGCAGCCTAGGTCCCACGACTGCATGCAGCCTAGGTCCCACGACTGCATGCAGCCTAGGTCCCACGACTGCATGCAGCCTAGGTCCCACGACTGCAAGCAGCCTATCTACCACCTCCTGAAATATTAGACGTCCAGTGACCTGTGGATTTCCCCTGTCTGGGGCAGAATATTAATAAAGCACCCATTATTGTTATTGTTAATATTATTATTAGGGCTGTACCGAATAGTGATTTTCACTATTCGGCCGAATACGACTAACGGGACCCACTATTCGGCCGAATACGAATAGTGTATAGTGTATAAAATATATATTTAAAAAAAACATTCATAATGTCAAATGTACGCTGAACTGTTACTTCACATAAAGTAGCACGGAATAGTCATCTTCTTCTTTAGCATTCTGAGCCCTTGAGGTTTACTGCTGCAGATATCACTCGTCTCCATTCATTTCTCTGACTGGCCTTCTCTTCCCAATTTGTGACACCAGTTGTTTGCAGGTCATACTGGACATTATCTCTCGAACTTCTTTTTTTGTCTGCCTCGTGGTCTACGCCCATTCCTCTCTCAGGTGTAAACAGTTTTTACTTCTCTGTCTTCTGACATTCTTTCAATATGCCCCAACCATTTTAGTCTGTTAGCTCTCATGATGCCACTGATCAGTGGTGATGTAAACAGATTTTGTGTTATGTTGTTGCTTCTCACTCTCTATTCCCCGCTGTTAGCATCTTTGATGGGTCCAAAGATTTGTCGTAAGACTGTTTTCGAAAACCTGTAATAAGCCTTCACCTGTTTTAGTTGTGCTCCAAGTTTCAGAGCCAAAAAACACGACTGGTTTTATCGTTTTATATATTTTGATCTTGGTGTTGCAAGACAGATACTTTGACTTTAGCAGATGTTGAAGGGCATAGTATACTTTATTTCTAGAGTGTATTCTAAATTGAATTTCTTCTCTCAGCATGTTGGAGCAATTGAAGTTTGCACCCAAGTACTTATATGTTTCCGTTCGTTTGATTTTCATATTATCGACTTGGATGTGGCCGGAGTTTATATTCTTTCCCTGTCTAGTTGGTATTCGTACAGAATAGTAAATATTTAAAAACATTTTATGTTTTGCATCCTTCAGTCAGTCTGTGGTAACTAATAACTAGGAATGAAAGAATCCTAAGTATTATTACAAGTAATTAAACTTGTAAATTGTAACTGACAGATTAGTTAATGCATGAAAGCTGCATTAGCTTTCAATAAAACCAATCGTTCCGTGTTGTCAGCATTAAGGCCGTGTATGAAAAAGCGGGTGCAAGGTAACTCCTATTCGTATTCGGCCCGACCGCAACTATTTGTACCGTATACCGAATAGTCGATAGGTCCACTATTCGGCCCCGAAGCGAATACGAAGCGAATATTCGGTACAGCCCTTATTATTATTATTATTATTATTATTATTATTATTATTATTATTATTATGGGTTGAATGACACATACATATGATAATTTACTTGGACAAACACATTCAAAGCAGATTTCTACGCATGGTCGTAGGCAAAAGTGATGGACCTTTTCCCACGCCTTCAAGCTTATTGGTTGTATTGGGCTAGATCTGTATTTTAAAAATCGATCAGCGCTTGGTGTTTGATGCATCACGTCGGCCGCCTTTACTTCCTGGGACTTCACCTGGTACCTATTCAAGGCTTGGTCGACCTGAAGGCCAGTGTCATCTTTCATTTTTGTTATGGACTCAAGCTGAGCATATAGGAACAACAAAAACAAGAATGCAGGAAGCTATAAATACAGTTAAGAAATGGACAGACTCTTGGGGAGTCGCAATAAACCAAACCAAAACCGTCTCAACTTTATTCTCTCTTTCCACAAAGCCAGAACAAGTTGATATGTACCTAGAAGGCAACATCTTTCCAAAAGAGGACAACCCCACATATTTGGGAGTAAAATTTGACAAAAGGCTAACCTGGTGCCTCCACATTGAAGACACCCAAAGAAAAACTACCCTGAGGCTCAGAATTATGAAAAAACTTACTGGAACAAGCTGGGGTGCAGATGCCAACACTGTACGACAAGTATACACTGGATACGTAGGACCAAAACTGAAGTTTGCCATGTTAGCATACTCCACTGCAGCCAAATCAAACCTACACAAACTGGATAAAATACAGAACATTGGTCTCAGAATCATAACTGGAGGTATGAGAAGCACACCAATTAATGAGCTGGAGGCAGCTTGTGGCCTCGAGAGCTTGAGCCTTTCATCGCGTCTCTAGAGAGGGGTAGTGTATTATTTTCAGACTAAGGACTGGGCACAACACTTCGTCAACATATGTTCATATTTTTCGGTGTAAGGAAACACGGAGACATGACCCGAAAATGCTGAGCATGTGCTCCAACACTGTCAACTGTATGCTGACAACAGAAACGCAATCTGGCCTGTTTCAACCACAATGAAGTAAAACTGTATGGCACACGAGAGGATACGGACTGCACGATAAAGGCTACTGGCCTCCTGATACAAGTTTTCTGACAGAAGGATCGAAGAATAGGAAGAAGACTTTCTAACCGTTTTGTGATGCTGCAAAATACCTGATATATGGTTATACGGCTGAGGGGAGTTTCTGTGAATTATACCTGTTTGACTCTCGTCCTTGTGATGGTAATCCTGAAGAATGCAATCCTGCAAGAGAAAAACTTGAAAAAAAAAAAAAAAAGTTAAATTTCACTGAAACAGAAATCTCTAAACAGAATATTCAGCCCTGGCTGCTCTACCCAGGAGTTGACTGTTCACTAATCACAGTCATTGCTTCTCTAGTACAAAACAACAAACATCAAGCCTTTACAATTGCAACACAGCGCGAGTGTCATCTTCCTCGATCTGTTCTTCTTTCTCTTCTCCTCTTCCTCCTCCTCTTTCTACTCTACTACCCCTTCTGTTGCTGCTTCATTTACCTTCGGTGGTTGGCTCCATGTGACGTAGTCTGCAGTTAGGCTGCGATATTTTCTTCTTTCGATCAGATAAATTAACTTCATTCAGCAAGTCAGTATTTGGTAGTCTTTTACGACATGCTCTTCGACGGACCGTGAGTCAACCCCCTCCCCCTATCTCTCCATCCTCACATCACCGAAAATTGGTACCAGTAATTCTGCTGGGGGAAGTAAAGGCGACCGACATAGTATTGACAATATAACCAACTGGGTGCCGATTGGTCTATCCATAAACAGACACCACGTTTCCCATGCAGTAACTGTCACTACAGACTGTATGTATTTACCAGTTTTTTCTTTCTGGCGGTGTAGACAGGGGGTACGAACCTGAGGATTTAGGGCTGCATAACTAGGGATTTAGAGCCGCATGGCTGCGAGGGGAAGGGGGTCTGGAATCTGGGTATTTAGGGCCGCATGTCTGGAGGGGGAGGGGGTCTGGAATCTGGGTATTTAGGGCCGCATGTCTGGAGGGGGAGGGGGTCTGGAATCTGGGTATTTAGGGCCGCATGTCTGGAGGGGGAGGGGGACTGGAATCTGGGGATTTAGGGGCGCATGTCTGGAGGGGGAGGGGGACTGGAATCTGGGGATTTAGGGGCGCATGTCTGGAGGGGAAGGGGGTCCGGAATTTGGAGATTTAGGGCCGCATGTCTGGAGGGGAAGGGGGTCCGGAATCTGGAGATTTAGGGCCGCATGTCTGGAGGGGAAGGGGGTCCGGAATCTGGAGATTTAGGGCCGCATGTCTGGAGGGGAAGGGGGTCCGGAATCTGGAGATTTAGGGCCGCATGTCTAGTGGGGTCGTGAACCTGAGGCTAGTGAACATGTTTGTGCTGGCTGTTCTAGTCTCCAGTGTCTGCCTAACCGGGTCTTCTACGTCTCCTGATTATGTGTGTATAACCGTCGTTTTAGTGTTGATTGGTTGGTATGGGGTTCTCCATATTGTCGGGTGATAGGGTCTTTGACTCCTAAATATGTGCTTAGACTTTTGATATCCCTTCCTATCGAACTGTCTGCCGTATAGACCAGTGGTTCCAAGTTACCTGAGACTTACGAAGCTCTGATTCTTTCAGAGATCTGTCACGGACAACTTCTTCGGGGACCAGGTCACCCATTGGCTCACCTGTAGTCGACTTCACGCCGGTCAGGATTTGGGTCCACCTCATTTGATCGTGTCAGCACTGCAGGGCTCTTGGAGGAGCGTAGTGTTAAGCCATTTTAAATGGCGCTCATAACCTTGTCACAATTATAACCTGAAGCTCCCCCCTTCAGGATTGACCGTGATAATTTTTTTTTAGCAAAGCACCACCACGGACGGCATTCTCTTTGACAGACATACTGAAGAACATCGATGATGGACCGCATTTCTAATGTCAAACTGTTTGTGTTAGCACTTCTGATGGCTACCGTATGCTTTTAATGCGTGTGTATGCTAGTGCATATGCTGAGACAGCAGTCTGTCAATCTCTCCACAAGGGACTGCGAGGAACACTCTGTGTGTTTTTCGTTGGCGCAGGAGCGGAGCAACTATGGGGTGACTCTTTGCTATGAAGCTGAAACTAAGATTACCAAAGAACATCTCAACATTACCAAATGTTATAATCACAGAAAGGATTACATTCTAAAGTTGAGGGTCTGTAAATAATATTAGAATATGTGAAAAGCGAACACTTGATACGCCGTCAGCAGTAACTGCTCTAGCATAACTGTATATATAGAATCATTGTTCATCCATAGTTAGCCTCGTGTCGTTTACAGGACTTTACAGAACCAATCCCAGCATGTTTTGACTGTTTGATTAATTTTACTAGACAACTTTACGTTCAGTGGCTTGCTTTCAACACCAATATCAACCTGTATAAAATGTTGATATGACCAATCGTTTTATATGGCTCTGAAACTTGGAGCACAACTAAAAGAGATAAAGATTTATTTCAGGTTTTAGAAAACAGAGTCTTACGACGAATCTTTAGACCTATCAAAAAATGAAAACAGCGGGAGACGGAGCGTGAGAAGCAACAACGAAATTCATGATCTGTTATATCACCGTTGATCATTGGCATCATGAGAGCTAATAGGTTAAAATGGCTGGGGCATATTGAGAGAATGTCCGAAGACACACAAGGGAGATGAATGGTCGTAGACCACGAGGCAGACCAAGAAGACGATGGAGAGGTTTTTCAGAGAGACCTGCAAACCACTTGGTGTCACCATCTGGAAAGAGAAGGCCAACCAGAGAGATGAGTGGAGCCGGGCGGTGTCTGCAGCAATGAACCTCCAGGGCTCGGAATACTGAAGAAGAACAGCTAGAGAGATCAGTGGAGGCGGATGATATCTGCAGCAATGAACCCCAAAGACTCAGAATGCTGAAGAAGAACAACCAGAGATGAGTGGAGCCGGGCGTTGTCTGCAGCAGTGAACCTCAAGGGCTCGGAATGCTGAACAAGAACAACCAAAGAAATCAGTGGAGTCGGGTGATTCTGCAGCAATGAACCTCGAGGGCTCGGAAGGCTGAAGGAGAGAAGAAGACGTTTGTCTGTCAACGGTCGGCTCTTGATAGCGCTGAGTTGAGGAGATCAGCGCAAAACCTTTCTCTGCTTGTCCTTCCTTAGAATCACACCTCCCCGTGTGGGTTCCGGGGCCCCATTGCGGGAAGAACAAGAATAGACCCACTGCCTGCCCTAAGGCATGTCGTAGGGGTCGACTATTTTGGAGCTTTTTTCGAAGTCGGAGTACATCTGCCTGAGAGGCAAAAAACCAACAGTCTGTATGCAAAGTAGTCAGACCTGTGAAATGGATGTGCACGCAACAATCAGTTTCTGGAACAGGCCTAGAGTCTAGAAATCGACTAGCAACCAGAAGTTTCCGCTGGTGTGTACAGCCGGTGAACCCGAAGAGGAAGAAGAAGAAGAGAAAAAGAAGAAGAAGAAGACCTCGTGCAACCTATCCAAGAAGAAGAAGAAGAAGAAGAAGAAGAAGAAGAAGAAGAGAAAAAGAAGAAGAAGAAGACCTCGTGCAACCTATCCAAGAAAAAGAAGAAGAAGGAAAAGAAAAATCCAACCTGTTTTTACGAAGCGCATTCGCAACGGCTGAGACACAGACGGGTACTTTTATAGAATGATTCAAAAACACAGCTCTTTCCCCCTAGGCAGGGCTAACCCTAGATATTTCCCTGTCAGGGATCAAAACAATATAATCCTAGGCCTACTTGCCATTGAACCCGGGCTGAGTATGTGGACAAACCATCGCTGTACCCGCTAAACAGTGCGCCGACCCAGTTATAAGATGAAAGCTTGTAATTGATGCGAGATCTTCAACGCACATCCGTGCTAGTCTCCAGATCATCACTGCGACAAAAAGTGATCTCCGCTTGAATGGACAGTCGAGTTACAGTTTGTAACCAACTTCCTTGTCCCGCTTGTCAAGTTGCTTCATTCAGGCGCTGATAAGTTGCATTAGGTCATTGCTGGATAGGTTGCATCAGGTCATTATTGGATAGGTTGCATCATGTCATTATTGGATAGGTTGCATCAGGTCATTATTGTATAGGTTGCATCATGTCATTATTGGATAGGTTGCATCATGTCATTGTTGGATAGGTTACATCAGTTCGTTATTGGATAGGTTGCATCATGTCATTAATGGATAAGTTGCATCCGGTCGTTTCTGGATAGGTTGCATCAGGTCATTATAGGATAAGTTGCATCAGGTCATTATAGGATAAGTTACATCAGGTCATTACTGGATAGATTGCATCAGGTCATTACTGGATAGATTGCATCAGGTCATTGCTGGATAGGTTACATCAGGTCAGTACTGGATAGGTTGCGTCAGGTCGTTACTAGATAGGTTGCATCATGTCATTATTAGATAGGTTGCATGAGGTCGTTACTGGATAGGTTGCGTCAGGTCGTTACTGGATATATTGCATCAGGTCATTGCTGGATAGGTTGCATCAGGTCATTATCGGATAGGTTGCACCAGGTCATTATCGGATAGGTTGCACCAGGTCATTTCTGGATAGATTGCATCAGGTCATCAATGGATAGGTTGCATCGGATCATCGCTAGATATATTGCATCATGTCATTACTGGATAGATTGCATCAGGTCATTTCTGAATAGCTTGCATCATGTCATTTCTGGATAGATTGCATCAGGTCATTTCTGGATAGATTGCATCAGGCTATTATTTGATATATTGCACTAGGTCATTAATGAATAGATTGCATCAGGTCATTATTAGATAGGCTGCACCAGGTCATTACTGAATAGATTGCATCATGTCATTATTGGATAGGTTGCACCAGTTCATAACTGAATAGATTGCATCAGGTCATTATTGGATAGATTGCATCATGTCATTATTGGATAGGTTACATCAGGTCCTTATTGGATAGGCTGCACCAGGTCATTACTGAATAGATTGTATCAGGTCATTATTGGATAGGTTGCATCAGGTAATTACTGGATAGATTGCACCAGGTTATTACTGATAGACTGCATCAGGTCTTTTATTGGATAGGTTTCACCAGGTCATTACAGAATAGATTGCATCAGGTTCTTATTGGATAGATTGCACCAGATCATTTATGGATAGATTGCATCAGGCCCTTACTGGATAGGTTGCATTTACTCAGTACTGTACAGGTTGCATTCAATAATTACTGGATAGATTGCACTAATTCAGAACTTGATAGGTTGCATTCATTTATTATTGGATAGGATGCATTCATTCAGTGTTTAATAGTCTCATCAATTTAGTACTGGATAGGCTACGTTCATTCAATTTTTGACAGTCTAATCAATTCATTATTGGATAGATTGCTTTCATTCACTGTTTGATAGTCTCAAAAATTCATTATTGGATAGTTTGCATTCATTCACTGTTTGATGGTGGCGCGGTGATTTATGTCACAGGCGCGAGGGGAAGTTAAGTCCAACATGATGTGTATAAGGAGATACTCCGTACGTCACTCGGGCGCCAGTCCTTTACTATCCTGGTTGTACGGAACCTCACGCAAGACCCCTACAGCACGTCCTCGTCGTGCGCCACGGATAATGTCTCAAATGAGCATTAACAGAGCTGTCAGGGGATCTCGGAGTTCGGCGGCCCCCAGAGGTGATGTGTCCTTGTGGCTCTCAGCCCGCCCCCAAACGCTTGGGTGAAAAATGTTATCAAAACTCATTAGGAACATGAGTAGGTTTGCCAAACGTACAGCCAAAATTACAACCCTTGGTTAAAAGACTGCGGAGTAAAGAGAACATTGTTCACTGCACATCCTCTGTTAACCCTCAGTGTCGTCGTCACCGCGCTGAGGTACACCACAACAGCAATCATCCATAGGCTGGCCATCCTTGTACACCCTTGGTTAACTTTCAGGGTCGTCGTCACCGCGCTGAGGTACACCACAACAGCAACCATCCATAGGCTGGTCATTCATGTACATCCTCGGTTAACCCTCAGTGTCGTCGTCAACGCGCTGCGGTACACCACAACAGTAACCATCCATCGGATGGCTAAGCCTAAATGTCCGACAAAACTAGATCATACGGATCAAAATCTGACCATCAAAATTTGTATTCAACTGAAAAAGACCGAATGTCCACACCCAAAGACCCCACTCGCCCGAGTGTTGGGACAAAACTGATAACGATATGCCTGATGCAGGATGACAAATTCTGTCGGGCTAACGGCTCGTCAAAGAAATCTAACGTGCGAAGAAAAAAGAATGTACCTATCTGTGTGGTCACAAAAGTCCAAAACCCACGGGCTGCTCCCCGCTGACTTCCAGAGGGCGCAGCCCCTTTCGAGCGGGAGACCTGATACGGTTGTGAGGTTAAGCAGGCATGTGCAGGACGTGACGATTCCTTGGGTGAGCCCAGAACCAGAGCGCCATGTGCCATCTCTGCATGCATGGAAGCCTCCTTGGATGGCGGGGAATGCCCATGATCTGCCCCTGCCTTCCCTTGAGGGCTAACTGTTCCACAGGGGGCTGCCCCAAAGGGGTACTCCGGGGGCAATACCTGCGGCGAAGGAGACAAAGTGGACACCACACAAATCAAGCAACGTCACGACCCACACAAAACAATGGCCACAGTCACCCTAGAAATAGGCCTGACGTCTTCCTTCGAAGTCGGAGTACAGCTGCCCATGAGGCAGGGAAATGAAAAACGGTTGTACACGCAAAAATCAGGTCCAGGTGAAAGCCAAAAGTCCAAGCGGACGAATAACCTGGACCTTCCACTGGAATTCACAGCCGGTGATCGATAAAAAAAAAAAAAAACTGTTTGATGGTCTCACCAATTCATTATTGAATAGTTTGCATTCATTCGGTGTTTGATGGTCTCATCAATTCATTATTGAATAGGTTGCATTCACTATTTGATAGTCTGATCAATTTATTATTAGACAGGTTGCACTCATTCAGTGTTTCTTAGGTTGCATCAATTAATTTTTTTCCCATTCAGTACTAGATAGGTTGCATTCGTTCAGTCTTTAATAGTCTCACCAATTCATTATTGAATAGGTTGTATTCATTTAGTGTTTCATAGGTTGCATCGGTTGATTATTTGATAGGTTACATTAATTAATTACTGGATCATCATCATCATCCTGTGACACTGCGTGTCGCTGGGTCACCAGTTTCTGTTGACTGATCAGCCCTCTCCACCTTTTGCGGTCAGTTGCGATGGACTTCATGGTTGCCTGTCCAGTCAGTCAGGTTCTATAACCAGGTCTTTCTTGGTCTGCCTCTTCTCCTCTTTCCCTCTAATGAGCCCTGCAGTATTGTTTTTGAGAGACCGTTAGATCTTATTACATGTCCATACTATTGCATTTTCCTCCCGCTTTTTCAATGTAGTTAAAAGAGGTTCATAGTTGCCATTTAGCTGTATATTTGTCTGGCGAGCCTCTTCGTTAGTAATGTGGTCTCTGTATGATATGCCAAGAAATTTTTCTGAAACATCGCATTCTATTGCTTATATTTTTCTGTTAAGTTCAGCTGTTAAGGTCCAAGTTTCAAAGCAATATGAAAATGTACTTATAACTATTGCTCTGAGCAGTCGAATCTTAAGAACTTGATAGGTTGCAATCATTCAGTGCTGGAGAGGTTACTTTGGAAGTCAACTATCAAACAACTTGAGGCCCGGAAAGTTGGGAAATACAAAAAAAAAATAAAAAAAAAAAAGAGGGTGGGGGTGGGGCGGAGACGGGAGCATCATAGGGAGAAGTCAAATATTTGAGAAATCTAAATTTACAGACATATATCACAAACATGTTTAAGTAGCGCCATTTAATTGTTTAAAAAAAAAAATCAACAAAGGAAATAGGGGCTTTTACAGCACTAAGAAATTTGAGAAAGGTAGAATAATCAACAAAAACGTATGGTTTGTACTATACCCACACACAAAACACACACACACAAACACGCACGCGCGCGCACCTACACACAGAATACATGGTTTAGGTTTTCGTTAATACACTAAAGCCGCATTGAATATAATGTTCGCACTCTGTGCCATATAGCATACCTAACCGCGCACCTCTCACAAGCTAAAGAGAAGGACAAGTCACTTGAGTGTTGTAATTTTGCCAGTTCATTTATAAATGTTGTTTTATCTTTGCTAAACCCTTTCCTTTATCTTCTTTGCTTTATAATTATGATCAGTAATGTTTGCTATTTGTTTCGCTTGCAGTTCGGGACCTGGGCTTGGATAATCCCGGGCTGCATCTACCCCCAGACCTCGAGGACATCATCTTCAAGGGAGATGGCCCCATGTAAGTATTTCTTGCACTTACGTTTACACTGGAAGGTGAGGCGGACACCCGCATGATCATCGGGTATATTCTCCCCGGTGAGGCAGACACCCGCACGATCACCGGATATATTCTCCCCGGTGAGGCAGATACCCGCACGATCATCGGGTATATTCTCCCCTGTGGGGCAGACACCCGCACAATTACCGGATATATTATCCCCGATGAGGCAGATACCCGCACAATCATCGGGTATATTCTCCCCGGTGAGGCAGACACCCGCACGATCACCTGATATATTCTCCCCGGTGAGGCAGACACCCGCACGATCACCTGATATATTCTCCCCGGTGAGGCAGACACCCGCACGATCATCGGGTATATTCTTCTCGGTAAGGAGGACACCCGCACGATCACCTGATATATTCTCCCCGGTGAGGCAGACACCCGCACGATCATCTGATATATTCTCCCCGGTGAGGCAGACACCCGCACGATCATCTGATATATTCTCCCCGGTGAGGCAGACACCCGCACGATCATCGGGTATATACTCTCCTCGGTAAGGAGGACACCCGCACGATCATCGGGTATATTCTCCCCTGTGCGGCAGACACCCGCACGATCATCGGGTATATTCTCCCTGGTAAGGCGGACACCAGCACGATCACCTGATATATTCTCCTTGGGAGAGATAGAAACGACCCTTGTTTGCAAATAACCTTAAAAACGCAGAAGCGGCAAATGAAGAATTTGCAGATAGCGTTGTCCGCAGGTTGAGATAGCCGCTCTCACGTTTGGTTTAGTTTGGTTTATACAACGGATCAGCGTCATGGCACAGGGGTAGTAACCCACAAGTGCTCCCATCTACTTCTTACTCAAGCCTTAGTCAGAAGAATCTCAGCGCAGTGCACGAACTCCGTAGCACCGGCGAGGATCCTGACATTCTCTGGGTAGATTTTTAATTCCAAATTGTGCCCGGACAGCACCGTTAGGCTACTATTTCCGATTTCCAACTGCCAAGGGATTTTGTTTTACGCGCGGAACAATACATATGGGCGTCCGATCTTACTACCCAAAACCAGAGGAAATTAAAGTACACGCGAAAAAATACCAGCCTTCACCGGGACCTAAACCCCGGTCCTCCAGCACTCGGGGCGCGTGCCATGCCTCGGGACTACCCTTGAAAGTCTTTAGTCGCCTATTGCATCATGCACGCTGAGTCGCTCTTCTATGTATTGCTTACGCGCCCTGTTATCACGCTGACAAAACAATATTACGACATCCAATAACAACTTGTACATTCTTTTCCTATTCGTTTTCTCCACATTTTTGTATCTGTCGTTTTCTAATTTACAGTTTAAAATACCGTGAAGATCTTTCTTTCCAATTCACCATTTGTTTTTTCTTTTTACTTTTAAGTTTTCGTTTTCCACCATTTATTACGCTGTGCACACAAAACGACACAGGAAGAAACAAAAAGAAAACCTCGTCGACTTGCTCGTATATTTGGGCATAAGCAAAACACGTTTTCAAATCCCCGCAACAAGCGACAGACGCTGGTCTCAACTTCTATTTAAATGTTGCCGTCTGTTTTGTCGTGACGGGCCATTTATTTCTTTTCCGTCATATTTCATTTACATGTTCGTGTTTAACCATACAATACATAGATTCCCTCTCCTAATTTTGACTACCTTCCGTTTTTAACGTTTTCTTGTCGGGAAATTTGTTTTGTTCCTCTGTTTCTTTTCTTCCTACAAAAGAATTAAAGATTGCATGAGTGTGACTTTAAGCGTAATTAGGGCATCAAGGAATATATGGGGGTTACGAATCCAACGTGTTTACAACCAGTGTTGGGAATAAAGCCAGTCTTACAGGTCATCAAAGAACAACAAATGAAGTGGTTTTGACACTTAACAAGTATGTCCTGGTACTATCTACCACAGCGAGCCACACTGAAACGTTACAACCGGTATAGAGCGAGTGGAAGACCTCGGAAAATATGGAGTAATGGCATTAAGAACAGCCTTACAGAAATGAACATCAGTCTTAATAGTGCTCTTGACAGAGCCCATCAACGAACATTACCTCTACCCCCGACACTTCGATGAGGTAAAAGGTGGAAGAGAAGAAGTAGTTGTGAAATTTTATCACAGTCGTAGTCAGTGCACATTGGGCATTCCCGTGCCTGCTCAGTCGTCTGATGCAGCAGCCACCCGAAGGTACCTCCATGGCCAGTGTTTTTCTAGATAGGCATCTGCGCTTTATGGTATCATCATCATCATCGTCATCATGTAACACTGCGTATCGTTGGGACACTAGTTGCTGTTGCCTGTCTGGTGAGCTGCCTCCGCCTTTAACGATGAGAAACGATAGACTGTGCTTGTTAGTCAAGTTCTTTATCAAGTTCTTTCTTGGTCTGCCTCTTCTCTTCTACTGTGCCCTGCAGTTTTGTTTCTGAGAGGCCGTTGGATCTGAATACGTGTCCGTATCATTGTATTGTCCGCCTTGTCACCGTAGTTAAAGGAGAGGTTTATAGTTGCATAAAATAATAATCCACAACACAATTTTTAACACACATCCCTACCCGTATAAAAATACAGGTTAAGTATGTCTGGTATAACCGCTAGGTGCCCTAATTATAATTATCACATAAAACGACAGGCTACACATGTCTGGTATAACCGCTAGGTGCCCTAATTATAATTATCACATAAAACGACAGGCTACACATGTCTGGTATAACCGCTAGGTGCTCTAATTATAATTATCATATAAAACTACAGGCTACACATGTCTGGTATAACCGCTAGGTGCTCTAATTATAATTATCACATTAAGCTACAGGTTACACATGTCTGGTATAACCGCTAGGTGCCCTAATTATAATTATCACATAAAACTACAGGTTACACATGTCTGGTATAACCGCTAGGTGCCCTAATTATAATTCTCACATAAAACTACAGGTTACACATGTCTGGTATAACCGCTAGGAGCCCTAATTATAATTCTCACATAAAACTACAGCTTACACATGTCTGGTATAACCGCTAGGTGCCCTAATTATAATTTTCACATAAAACTACAGGTTACACATGTCTGGTATAACCGCTAGGTGCCCTAATTATAATTCTCACATAAAACTACAGGTTACACATGTCTGGTATAACCGCTAGGTGCCCTAATTATAATTATCACATAAAACTACAGGTTACATATGTCTGGTATAACCGCTAGGTGCCCTAATTATAATTATCACATAAAACTATTGAGTACATATGTCTGGTATAACCGCTAATTGCCCTAATTATAATAGGAAGAGAAAAAGGCGATGCAACTTGTGCATGAAATTGTTTTCAAAAAGGTCGCTGCAGCTTTAAAAAACAAAACATTGCCTTGACTGTAATGTGCATATCATAATGTGGCTGGAAACCTTGCTACGACAGTTGTCATTGCGACTAATTTTTTTACCATTGTCCGCAGCCGAGGGATCTTTAAAGTTTAGTCTCTGGTCTAATATTTATCGCGCCATTGTCCGAGAAGGACAGAATACAGATACACAACCTGGCGGAACCTATGTTTTGATTGTACTCACACAGGAACATAAGCCAGTCGCCTTGTTGATGATGTGTGGTCAGCCACTCTAGCCAGGTCACTTGTGGCGTTGCTCTTGTTCTAGAACTTTAGTTTCACGTGCATGCCCGTTTTACAAATCTGGCGTTTTGTATGTAGGCTTTTGGTTTCACGCGTCTCAGGAAAATGCAAGCTGACTACAAGGGAAACCTAATTAGTGGCCTTTACGACATGTTTGGTAGAGGTGCCGTGGGTCTACTTTTGGTCCCCCCCCCCCTCGTTAAATGGGGCCCCGGAACCCACACGGGGGACTTGCGGTTCCAAGACGACCAGTTTTCTTACTCTTACCCCTTGTTGTGGTTGTCGTTGTTGTTGTGGTCCCTCTCTTTCTTCTCCTTGTTATTCCTCTTCCTTTTCTTCTTCCTTTTCTTCTTATCCTCTTCCTCCAGGGCTTTCTGTTTCTTCTTTTTGTTACTACTACCACCAATAGACCACCACTACTACTACTACTACTACTACTACTACTACTACTACTACTACTACTACTACTACTACTACTACTACTACTACTACTACTACTACTACTACTACTACTACTGCTGCTGCTGCTGCTGCTGCTGCTGCTGCTGCTGCTGCTGCTACTACTACTACTACAGGTCTCCGTGGTGAAGTGGTCAAGCCGTTTGCCTCGCGTTCTGAAGGTCGCGGATTCATTTCACGGCGGCGCCATTAAGTTGACGAGTGCAATTTTTACAGAGATCTATGGGAATCATTGCTGGAGCTATGAAGTTCGTGCTCTGTGCGACGCTCTCGACCGGCAGCTAGCTAGCTATTCTGCTGAAAGAGACTGAGCCATACAGGATAAAACACAGTGCAGTGAAATCGATCCTTTCACCTTTACCGATGCAATCGCATATTTTATACTGACTCTCGTTCATCCCCACAGCACCTCAACAAGATGTATGTCACCTTTCTCTCGGTGTCCTGTACTAGAGCCTCCCCGGTCATGTTCTGTGTACATACTTGTGTTTCTGTATGTCTTATGTACATAAACTTGCGTGTCTGGGGAAGAGAAGGCGAGATTAAGACGTGCTGAGGTGGCATGTCGCTCTGTGCCCAAGCATGAAATACATTCCTAGGCTCGGTAGTCTGCTCGCATGATGGGATTAATAGTTTGTTTATACGCCCAGCGAGCCTTCCCCATCCTGTCCATTAATTCCATGGATGGAAGGATCCCTTAAGACTCTGACAAAGATGTGATTATCTGGTAGCATACTTCTTTGTACACCTTCAGAAAAACATTAAACATAGGCATTTGAGGTGACATCCTTTCGCAAGATTTATATATATATATATATATATGTGAGTGTGTGTGTGTGTGTGTGCGTGTGTGCCTGCCTGTGTGTGTGTGTGTGTGTGTGTGTGTGTGTATGTAGCTTCAACATGTTCACCATTTGTAAACTCCGGAAGAAAGTTTTGGTTGTTCGTCCACATCGGACTTTAGTCTTGTTCCAGAGCCTGAGTTTTGCGTGCATTTCCATTTGGCAGAGCTGGCTTGTTTGTATGCAGAATGTTGGTTCTTTACCTCTTACAAAGATACACTCTGACTTTAAAGATAACATCCCTAATTAGTCGACTCTTAGTTAGGGAGCGGTGGATCTATTCTTCCTCCCCCCCCCCCCCCCCCACTCTCACAATGGGGTCCTGGAACCCACACGGAGAGGTGTAAATAGTACAAAGATTACAGAACAAATGAAGTTCGCCACATCAGTACTCAGCAAATGGGCAACAATTAACCATTTTAGCAAAAGTTTAAAAAAGACGAAACAAAAAAAAATAGTGTGGAAAAAAAAAGTAGGTGAAGGGCCTTTTAAAGCTAATAAAGCATCTGGCGAAGAGCGGATAGCCGAATGATTAGAACGCTTGGCTCTTACTCGGGAGACCCGGGTTCGGATCCTCGGTAAAGTTATCGATTTTTGTCTTTCGAAGGCAACAACAAAACAAACAAAAAAATATCATCTTACGTGCACAGTACGTGGCGCAGCGATAGCCACGCGGCCCTAAATCCTAAGGCTCAAAGACGTCCATTGCCTTCACAGCAAAAGTGATAAATATTGGCGGCTTTTGCGGTAAATCTGGCGTATAGACACATTTAGTTAATTATTAAATCAAAAGATTATGATCACTGCACATCGAGCAAATCTATAAGCGCTCGGATCCCATCTTAAGTAATTCCCACAGCATGTGGCGACTGATAACATCAGTTCTGCTTTGGTTTTACTATTCTTCTTTGGCTACCTTTGTTCATGTTTGACAACACCTCGTTTCTTTTTGCAATCTTTTAAGTGTTGCCGATTCAGCGTCATCTTCTTTTGAATCCCCTTCTCGTCTGGCCTCCTTGAGGGCATTAAGAATTTCGGCCCTGTCCAATGATTTTCCTGTACCTAAGGTGGCCCTGCCAGCAAGCCAATCCGCTCGTTCATTCCCCCTTACCCCTGATGGTCCAGGCACAAAAATGAAAATAATTCCTTTATGACGAGATTTCCTCAGCGATTCCGAACATTTTCTAACCTTTCTCTATCTTCTTGAGCATGCCCATATATAGATATATAAACACATACATATTAGACCAATCAGCATTCAATAAGTGTTGTGGTCAGGGTCACGACGGCGGCCTTGACGTCCCAGGTCATGACCCGGTACCCACTTTAGCCTTGGACGACCAGAGAGAATTGGTCAATATTGCGTGTGTGTAGGTGGATATCCGACTCGATGCGGGTTTAAACCTTATAGCTTAGGGTTATCGGACCAGCGTTTAGCCGCTGCTCTACCGCGGCACCCAAAATACAGCTGTGAGGACATTTAGATAGATCTGCCAGTCCGCGAAAATTCAGGCCATGTGGCTTGGTGCGGGAAAAGAGGAGACGAGGCAGACCAAGAACGATCTGGATATACAATTCTGAATGAGGGAAGGCGCCTAGAATACAGAAACTTACCCAGGATGTCTGAATGCCAGAAATGGGAAGACATGAGCAAAAAGCCAAAGCTAGCTCACTGACCCCAAAAGCATACTGGAAAGGAATAAACAAAAAGACATCACTCCTTAACGCCGTTTTACAATCGCATATCTTCTTCTTCTGTACCCGCCCTTAAACGAGCAGGTGGTGTGTTGTTGTTTACAGCTAGGCTGCGTTATCTGCGCCTTTCAGACTACGTCCGATTCCACTAAACCCTCGCTTAGTCGCCTTTTGCGGCATGCTTATACACAAGTCAGTGGATCCAGTCTTGTCCCCCTCCCCCCTTTCTCACATAAAATGAGGCACTGGAACTCTCACGGCGAACCACCGTGTGCAAAAAGCATTTCTGTAGTAACACAAGTTAAAATGAAGGTAAACATATCGCAAAGTACATGCCGCAGTAGTTTTAGACACGTTTCATATCATAGGCGTGTCTAATTCAGTTTCGTTACGCTGTGCACTTCTGTAGATGAAACAATCTTGGTGTATTGAAGATCACGCGTCACACACACGAGCTCGCACACGCGCGCGCGCACGCATACACACACACACACAGACACACACAAACGTTTCCATGCTGGCTAGTTTCTGCCTGTAGTTTACGGCTTCAGACCAGTTTCACGTTCCCGACATACCGATGTGTGATCGTAAAAACACACACACACACACACACACGCCTGCACCTACGCACGCGCGCGCGCGCACACACACACAGCCCCTTTCACATTTTATAAGGGAAGCAACTTTTTTTCAAAAGTGTAATTCAGCAAAGCAGGACACATGAATTAAATATTACTTTGAGTTTTCAATAATCCCTGCGTGTAGACGGATTTGGGACTACTCAAATGGGAAACAGTATGTGGGAAACGACGGACTTCTTCTGCAGTATATGATAAAAGTAGCAAGTAACTTGAGAGCGTGCGCTCTGTGACTTAAAATACTCACCAGAACGTTTTAGTCATAACATTATCCAGTCGTCCCCTCGTGGGATGCAATTTTTTTGTTTGAAGCCCCACCCTGGCTTCTGTCGGGGTCCCTGGATATAGCCAGGGCATAGAAATGGTCTAACGACTGAAATAGGTTTCTGGGACTTCTCCACGGGTGATCCTCATCCGCATGGTGGCACTTTGTGTCACCTGGTGTTTATCGCTTGTGGTATGTCCTGGTGGGGTACAACTACCTACCTTTATTTGTATATAATTGTGTAACCTTGTCGTCCCCATGTGGGATGCAATATTTGGTTAATTTGAAACCCTAAGTTATGAAGTAACAACGAAAGTAATTTTATAGTTGACGGTCACTAAAACATGACGGAACTATATTCAAGGGTCGCAGCATTAGGAAAGTTAAGAACCACTGGCCTTGACAGTTTTATTTTTAAGCTGGATGCTCAAATCTGTCAACCCATTCTAGTCGGAGTCTGCCAAATGGGATTTTGCTAGGCATTATCACTGAGTCTGGCACTATCAGGGTGTCAGTTGCATTCTGCTCCGCCTGCCATGCAAGTGCCTATGTGACAGTTGGTATCTATTGAAAAACTGAAAGAAAGAAAGACAGACAGACAGAAAGAAAGAAAAAAAAAGAAAGAACGACTGAACGAAAAGAACGACTGAATGAAAGAAAGAGAAAGAAAGAAAGAAAAAAAAAAACGAAAAAAAAAAAAAACGAAAGAACGACTGGCCGAAAGAAAGAAAGAAAAAAGACAGAAAGAAATAAAGACCGACAGACAGACAGACAGACAGAAAAAAAAGTGCAGCACACCTGCCCATGACAGGCCTATGCAACTTCCTGCTCAACATAGGCCGGGTTATGAGGCCCCGGGGCTGATTTATGTAACTGGTGCACACGCAGATATCACATAACTGTCACATCTACTGACTGGCTGAGACGGCAGTTTCATCATCACAGAAACCCATTGATCATTGCTGGTGCTGGGTAAAGTGGTCTCATTCTTTGCTTCCGTAGTCATTCAAGGGATTATTTATATGTTAGTCATTTTTATTCTTCCACACTCACATATTCCTATGTTTGTTAAAGAAAGCTGCCGTGGTTTATGGCAGCTAGACGCTCGCCTGTGGATATAAAGTTCATGGGTTCGAGTCCGAATGGAACCTGACTTTTTTTTTTCCAGCCAAAGATCTGTCAGTGTGTACCAGGTAAATAAAGTCCAGGAAAGTAAAAGCGGCCGGCGTGATGTTGACCACATCACACAATGTGTGCCGATTGGTCTATAAAATAATATGACTGAGGATTAAACTATGGTTCTTTTACTTTTTAAAAGTAAAACATGGCACGCCGGTGTGTTGAGAAATGAACAGGCGGACAGACTGGCTGGCTCTACACAACTTGGTGGAATACTGATACATGATAAGGCAGACGTGATTAGTGCCTTGTGGGAGAGCGTGTACAGTTCGGAGGAGCAGATGGGTCACCACAGTCTGTTGAGATTGATGCATGGGGAGGGGGGGGGGGGTGACGAGAGGTTCTGGCAGATGCTCGAGGCTCAGAGGTAAGGCAAGACGGACGTTTAATCAGAATGCTTCTGGCACCATTAGTATCGGAACTCTTCGCTGGCTGCTGAAGATGGGGACGGCGCGCTTATGGGAATGTCCCGAGTGCTGTGATGTCGGTTCTTGAATAAAATCAAATGAAATCACTTTTGTAAAAGGTTTAATAAAGGGTTACTAACATCACGTGGCTTGTCAGGTGATTTAAAAAAAAAAGTGCTTGCCGGTCTGAGAAGAGACGAAGCTTACTCAGTAAAGATCTTTGCCTTCGAAGTCTTATCTTCACTTCCACGTACAATGTGCTAAAGCAGCTGTGCTTGCGAGGAAACGAGCGTAAACGGTCACTGAAACAACTGGGCGAAGCTGCTGAAAGAGTTCGAGCTGGCTTTGAACGCAACGGAACGTCGTGGGGGTTGGACCTCGGTAGACTGTTCCGAGTCCCTAGAGGAAAAGAATTTTTTGTCTCTCAAAAGCCAAAGCGTCCAATAAATGTCTGCCGGTGTTTCTCTGCCAAATGCTAAAATCTAACATTGTCAGATGAACCAACCATAAGCTTGCCACTAGTCGTAAAGGTAGTCAACTGATCTAATTTGCTACCGCATAGACACTATAACACCAAATCTCACAGCCCTTGTTGCAAAATCACCATATCGTCTTGTCGCTATCGAGTCCGATGAAGTGCAGCAGGGAAAGATTAAGGCCTGGCTTCATGACCCAGGTCGGCCCATCTTCTGAGATTGTCTAGGGAAACAATCGTCGCCGAAGGATCTATCTATTGATGATTGGTGGACCCCTGGTGTGCATGCTCCCATGTGAAGTTCTTCTTACTATTATAGTTCCATTGTTGTGCCAGGACACTCTGGGGTAATGGGGAATGAACGAGCAGATTGGCTTTGCTGACAGGCCACGATAGGTATAGGAAAAGCAGTGGGCCGGGCTGAAATTCTCCATGTTCTCAAATAGGCAAGGACAAGAAGATAATTCAGGAGACGACGTTGAATTGGCAACGCTCAAACGACAACATGAACCAGGTGAGCAGAGGTGTTGCCAAGCATGAACACTTTACAGGTAGCCAAAGAAGAATAGTAAACCAAAACAGAACTGGTGTTATCAGTTGCCAGACGCTGAAGGATATACTAAAGGCGGCATCCGAGCGCTTATGGAATTGTCCGATGTGCAGTAAGGATAGTCTGTCTATTAACTAACTAGCTAACAACATAAAGGACGCTATTTTCTATGTGGCCACTGTCTGGGCTGACCCTACAGTGTCTGATCTAAAGAATAGGTGGAATCAACTCTTGCCTGAGCCTGTTGACTCTACTGAAGGAACTGAGACTGTTAGTGTTGATGCAACTGAAGGAACTGAGACTGTTAGTGTTGACGCAACTGAAGGAACTGAGACTGTTAGTGTTGACTCTACTGAAGGAACTGAGACTGTTAGTGTTGACGCAACTGAAGGAACTGAGACTGTCAGTGTTGACTCTACTGAAGGAACTGAGACTGTTAGTGTTGACGCAACTGAAGGAACTGAGACTGTTAGTGTTGACGCAACTGAAGGAACTGAGACTGTTAGTGTTGACGCAACTGAAGGAACTGAGACTGTTAGTATTGACGCAACTGAAGGAACTGAGACTGTTAGTGTTGACTCTACTGAAGGAACTGAGACTGTTAGTGTTGATGCAACTGAAGGAACTGAGACTGTTAGTGTTGTCGCAACTGAAGGAACTGAGACTGTTAGTGTTGACGCAACTGAAGGAACTGAGACTGTTAGTGTTGACTCTACTGAGGGAACTGAGACTGTTAGTGTTGACGCAACTGAAGGAACTGAGACTGTCAGTGTTGACTCTACTGAAGGAACTGAGACTGTTAGTGTTGATGCAACTGAAGGAACTGAGACTGTTAGTGTTGACGCAACTGAAGGAACTGAGACTGTTAGTGTTGACGCAACTGAGGGAACTGAGACTGTTAGTATTGACGCAACTGAAGGAACTGAGACTGTTAGTGTTGACTCTACTGAAGGAACTGAGACTGTTAGTGTTGATGCAACTGAAGGAACTGAGACTGTTAGTGTTGACGCAACTGAAGGAACAGTAGTGTTGACGCAACTGAAGGAACTGAGACTGTTAGTATTGACGCAACTGAAGGAACTGAGACTGTTAGTGTTGACTCTACTGAAGGAACTGAGACTGTTAGTGTTGACTCTACTGACGGAACTGAGACTCTTAGTGTTGACGCACCTGAAGGAACTGAGACTGTTAGTGTTGACGCAACTGAAGGAACTGAGACTGTTAGTGTTGACGCAACTCAAGGAACTGAGACTGTTAGTGTTGACTCTACTGAAGGAACTGAGACTGTTAGTGTTGACGCAACTGAAGGAACTGAGACTGTTAGTGTTGACTCTACTGACGGAACTGAGACTGTTAGTGTTGACGCTACTGAGGGAACTGAGACTGTTAGTGTTGACTCTACTAAAGGAACTGAGACTGTTAGTGTTGACGTAACTCAAGGAACTGAGACTGTTAGTGTTGACGCTACTGAGGGAACTGAGACTGTTAGTGTTGACTCTACTAAAGGAACTGAGACTGTTAGTGTTGACGTAACTCAAGGAACTGAGACTGTTAGTGTTGACTCTACTAAAGGAACTGAGACTGTTAGTGTTGACTCTACTAAAGGAACTGAGACTGTTAGTGTTGACTCTACTGAAGTAACTGAGACTGTTAGTGTTGACGTAACTGAAGGAACTAAGACTGTTAGTGTTGACTCTACTGAGGGAACTGAGACTGTTAGTGTTGACTCTACTGACGGAACTGAGACTGTTAGTGTTGACGCAACTGAAGGAACTGAGACTGTTAGTGTTGACTCTACTGAAGGAACTGAGACTGTTAGTGTTGACGTAACTCAAGGAACTGAGACTGTTAGTGTTGACTCTACTAAAGGAACTAAGACTGTTAGTATTGACACAACTAAAGGAACTGAGACTGTTAGTGTTGACGTAACTCAAGGAACTGAGACTGTTAGTGTTGACGTAACTCAAGGAACTGAGACTGTTAGTGTTGACGTAACTCAAGGAACTGAGACTGTTAGTGTTGACTCTACTGAGGGAACTGAGACTGTTAGTATTGACACAACTGAAGGAACTGAGACCGTTAGTGTTGACGAAACTATGCAACAAGATAGCACTAAATAGAGAAACCAACGTTTTCTCTGGCTGATAATTTTAGTCGTGTTTGTATTCTTTAGCTGTTAATTATTTGCGATTGTATTCTCTAGCTGATAATTAGTCGTGTTTTTAAGGAAAGCGCTGGTTGAGTTTCCCCCCCCCCCCCCCCCAGTCATAAAAATGCTGAGTTATTTAAATCTCTGACAAAGAAAAAGTTGAATTATGATATTATCTAACTAAGTATTGGTTGAGTTGATATATCCATCTAAATTCTTCTTCTTTTTCTTTTTGTGTGTCGTATCACTGATGTCATGTGTGAACCCAGTGTCATGGTTTACTGTATTTGTCTGGCGCTTCTGGGTTGGCTTGGCTGATGGATTTGTTTATCTTTTTACAGGTTTCTGCTACATCTCTTTCTTGGTGTTCCTCTCGCCTTCCTCCCAGATGTTCTGCTATAAAAAGTCTTATATGCAGTTTGGTCTCCTATATGTATTCAATATTTCTTGTGTAGGAGCAGTCACCTTAAATGATAGTTGCGCTATTGCCCATAGCTAATGATTGCTTGAGTTATTATATTCTCTGACAATTAATTCCATCTTAAAAGATCTAAACATCATTGAAGATTGGCTAATAAACAGCATCCTTTCTCAGAAGCTGAAATATTTTGGTCAAGTGCCACGACGGATTGAAAAAAATTATAGCAGAAGGCATGGTACCAGGAAGGAGGGGCAGGGGCCGACTGACACGAAGATGGGCACAGGATATAAGTGACTCCTTGAGTATGAAAGTACATGAGGCGGGAGAACTGGCGAGTGACCGAGTTTCTTTCAGGCAGACTGTGATGAGAGCGATTTTCTGCAAAGGACCTGCTACATGATGATGACAATTAATTCTCTAAACTTAAACAAGCTATGTGGATTCTCCAGCCTGGCCGTTACAAGAGCAAGCTCATTGTTGTGTGTCCTGGTTGTAACATCCTCTGCATGGGTTCCTTCTAGGAAATGTTACTTAGTAGGCAGAACAATGAGAAACTACCGGAGGTTGAGTCAGGAAACAGAAAGCCCATGTATCTATGATTGGCTGTTATTGACATGCGCGAGACAGCCTCGAACAAATATGATGTTTACATCGCCAGATGTGTGTCTTTATGGTAACCCCACTTGAGAGTTTCACCATCAGTATATCGCTTAAATTACTCCCACTTAAGCAAATTTTACAATTGGTTTCTTCCCTCTTCAGTTGCACGCTCTTTTTACTTCTATTATTCTGTGTCCTGGTAGTCAGCTCGAACACTCCTTTTTATAGGGAGTCACTGCTATTAAATCTTACTCTGGTGATCAAACCAGCCGCTACTCAATAGAAAATTGTTTCACCATAGTTTTTGCGTTCTTAGTCCTAAAGGGATCAATATTTAACAAAGCTTTATTTAATTTAATTGGTTTATTTACTTGTTCATTTATTCTACTTATTCATATTTATTTCCTGCTTTACACATACGCCGTCTTACTTATTTCCTTTCGTATTATAACCTTCATATTCATACTTTTCCCTCATTACCTACTTCTCGGTTTCATATCGACCTTGTCTTTTTATTCGCTATGTTGCTTTGCCCATTGAGTTTTATAGTCACAGTTTGTGCTGTATTTAGTACTCCACTGATAAAGACTGGTCGAAACGTTCGGTTGTGTTTGTCTGCGTTATTTCCACTTCCTTTTTGAGCTTTTTAGTTATATTTTGTATTGCATTTCTTGCAGTCAGCTCGACTTCAACTCCCCCCCCCCGCCCCTTTTTTTCCATTTACGTCATTCGTTTGCAGGGAGTCAGTCTGACTTAGTCTGAGTGTCTGAATACAATTTGAATACAGTCTAGGTCATTTTTAGTCCAGTCTGAGTGTCTGAATACAATTTGAATACAGTCTAGGTCATTTTTAGTCCAGTCTGAGTGTCTGAATACAATTTGAATTCAGTCTAGGTCATTTTTAGTCCAGTCTGAGTGTCTGAATACAATTTGAATACAGTGTAGGTAACATTTAGTCCAGTCTGAGTGTCTGAATACAATTTGAATACAGTCTAGGTCATTTTTAGTCCAGTCTGAGTGTCTGAATACAATTTGAATACAGTCAAGGTCATTTTTAACCCAGTCTGAGTGTCTGAATACAATTTGAATACAGTCTAGGTCATTTTTAATTCAGTTTTTTTTCTGTCTTGTTTTTCTTTTCAATGACTGAACACTAGTACAGCATTGTAAAAATAATAATAATCATAATCATAATCATAATAATAATGAGGATTAGTTATCATCATCCTCACCACCACCAACACCACCATCACCACAGCCGTCACAACCACAACCACCACAACCTACAAGTGATTCTATCTTATATATTTCAAGAGACCACCACACAAACAAGGTTGAGAATCACTGCTGTAAAGGATACACGTTACAATTACCTATTACCCTTTGTACTGTCGTTTCTACTGCCTGGAATGCAGTAAGTATGTGTATGGCTATTACTTGCCTCGGTGATCTCCCATTGTTTATCTCCACTTCAGGTCTTTTGTTGGGTCATTCGAGTGACTATTATATTAACCGAGAGTGGTTCCCAAAAGGTTGCACTTTTAATCAAAATAAATTAACCCAGTAAGAGATTAGGAACGGATAATTTTTCCTATTATTTTTATTGCATTTTATAAGTTTTTTTTTTTTTAATCCAGAACTTGCGTTTTGCCTGTACATCCGATTTACAGATCTGGCTTATTTGCATGCAGACTGTTGGTTTGGCCTCTCTGGCAGATGCACTACGACTTTAAAGAAAACACTCATAATTAGTCGCCTGCTGCGACAAGCTTGTAAGGGGACAGGAGGTCTACTCTTTGTTTCCCAAAATAGAGCCCCGAAACCCTCATAGGAGAAAAGGGACAAGGAAACAGTAATGCCATGGACAGTCGGCTATGGTTCCGAGGCCCTGTTCTTTTTTTGGGCAAACGCAGAGGAAAAAGAAAACACAAAACAAAAAACAAAACAAGAAGAAGAAGAAGAAGAAGAAGAAGAAGAAGAAGAAGAAGAAGAAGAAGAAGAAGAAGAAGAAGAAGAAGAAGAAGAAGAAGAACGAGAAAAAGAAGAAGAAAAAGAAGAAGAAGAAGAGGAAAGACGACAAGGAAGAGAAGAAAGAAGAAGATGAAGAAAAAAGAAAAAAATAAAGAAGAAGAAGAAGAAAAAGAAGAAGAAGAAGAAGAGGAAGGGAAAGAAGAAGAAAAAAAGATATCTGATACAGAACAAACACAATGTGTGCGCTTTACCAGCTGTTGATGAGATTACTAAGGGCATATACAAAAGTTGTTAAAGAAATAAGGAAAGAAATGAATACACTAAGAGAAATATTTACCCGCTTCAGAATTAGACTATAGTCTAATGTCTTTATGTCTTTAGTCAGGTCGTGAAAGGTGAAATAAATGCAGTACGTCTTACCAGTGGTAAAGTTTGTTAACAGTGGTAAAGTTTGTTAATAGTGGTAAAGTTTGTTAACAGTGGTAAAGTTTGTCAACAGTGGTAAAGTTAGTCAACAGTGGTAAAGTTAGTCAACAGTGGTAAAGTATGTCAACAGTGGTAAAGTTTGTCAACAGTGGTAAAGTTAGTCAACAGTGGTAAAGTATGTCAATAGTGGTAAAGTTTGTTAACAGCGGTAAAGTTTGTCAACAGTGGTAAAGTCTGTCAACAGTGGTAAAGTTTGTTAACAGTGGTAAAGTTAGTCAACAGTGGTAAAGTTAGTCAGCAGTGGTAAAGTTTGTCAACAGTGGTAAAGTTTGTCAACAGTGGTAAAGTTTGTCAACAGTGGTAAAGTTTTTCAACAGTGGTAAAGTTTGTCAACAGTGGTAAAGTATGTCAACAGTGGTAAAGTTTGTTAACAGTGGTAAAGTTTGTCAACAGTGGTAAAGTTTGTTAACAGTGGTAAAGTTTGTTAACAGTTGTAAATTTGGAAAGGGGTGGAAGCAGAAGGAGACAATTAAAATGATACTGAGCTTGGTGGCATCAAAGAGCATCTGTGTCAGTTATGACTGACAACTGACAAGGCAGAAGGCTGTGAACAAATATGATTACGAATGCCAAACAACACAGTCTGTGGGAATAACATCAGGCCAGTATTTCTGTCAGCACCCCTTCTTCTCTGCCGTCAAGTGGGTGGTGACGATGTCGTTGTCTTTCTGGTACAAATGTGAAATCTTTTCAGAAATCTCTATACAGGTCTCTTCAAAGACAACAAATGCTCTGGAAGTGTTTATGTAAGCAAGATGCCTGTGCCATGGTGCTCTCGTTGCAGTTGATTTTTATTGCAGAGAAGAAGAGTAATAATTTGTCATTAATGACATATAACAAACACTTGTATGCGATGGTGCGAGATTCGGAAGGAAAACAACAAACACCTTTTAACTGGGGACGAGAGTGATAATTTGAAAGTCATAACATAAAACAGATACTTATGTAGGATGGTAGATAGGTAGGTAGTTGTACCCCACTAGGACATCACACAAGCAATAAACACCCGGTGACACAAAGTGCCACCATGCGGATGAGGATCACCCGTGGAGATGTTCCAAAAACCCCTTCCAGCCGTTAGGCAATACCTGTGGCTCGGCTATATATTCAGGGCACCCGACAAAAGCCTGGGTGGGGCTGCAAAATAAAAATAAAAATTGCATCCCACGATGGGGACGACTTCTACTCATATAGGATGGTAGTAGATTTTTACCCCACCAGGACATCACACAAGCGATATACACCCGATAAACACAAAGTGCCACCGTGTGGATTAGGATCACCCTGGAGAGGTCCATTTAGACAATATTTATAGTCGGGCTATATTGCGGCCCCTGTCAAGAGCCAGGTTGGGGTTTCAAATAACGAAAAATTGTATCTCACAGGGAGATGACTGGGTTAAGAAAAAGTATATATAAAGGATGGTGCGAGTTAATGACCAAGAAACAAATTGTGTTGTCACCATAATAAAGTTTGCTTATGTGGATTTGTGCATCCAGGTATCTTTAAGAATATTATTTGGCAATTTTTTTTTTTTTTTGGTCTGAACACTGCCGCTGTATGCAGGTATAATTCATTCACAAACAGTATCCTACCTGCCACCTAGCTCCATCGCCACCTTGAGGCATAATAACAAATTTGAGAATCACTGTATGTAAGTAAAGTAAAGTTCCCTTTTTACGCCTTTCGGCGCATCGGGCATATGGGAAGAGCGTCCCATATTTTTACAGACCATCAGCACTCTGTGACCAATCACTGTATGACCGCTGCCATTCTTTTTGCACCGCTAGAGTAGGGCACATAACTTCGCTTAAGAACCATTGTATGATCTCAATCATTCCACTTGTTACTTCCCTTGTCCTTGTGTTGGCCTGTCATCGTCTGGTTGTAGCGGTAATTAATGAGCAGTCGGGACTGACGTCTGAATGCCACCAGCTTGCCTGAAGTCAACGTTCTCCAACTGATGATGTGAGAAATATACCGCCTGCCGCTCTGTGCGCTACACGAAGCAGTGTCAAGTGCAGTTTTACATATGTTTTCTCTGTAAGTGTTGGTCTGTTGCCTTTCTGATCCCTGCTTATAAGCGACTTTTCATTGACATTTGTACACGTCGGCTACCGGGTCGCCCATTTGCTGGCCGGTAGACGACTTCGACGTCGGTCGGGACAGTGTTTGAGTCTCTCTCCTTTGATCGCATCGACACTGCAGGACTCTTTTTCAGGGCTCTTGGTTCCGTGCAGTGCTTAGGCATTTGATCTGACTCACAAAACCTAGTCGCAATTATAACCTAAAGCTCCTCCTTCTAAGATGCTAGTTGAACGTGACGATTTGTTTTCTCCAGCCAAGCGCCTACCTATTGCTATTTGTACCGAGGCACTCTTTGAGCTTTATGTGTAATTCTTTGTGAACTAACTGACCTGGTGTGGATTGATTTACAGTCAGCCCATCGACCGTCTTCAGCAGGGTACTTAGTGCTCTGATATCATTTCTATACGGTTGAACAATATTCCTGGGACTTGCTTCTCTCGGATTCCCATCCAAATATTGGATCTTTGAGTCATTTATTGTTAATATGTGAGACTACAGTCATGAAAACCACAGGAAGGTAAAGGAGGGGGGTTCTCCGCCCCCCCCCCCCGCCCACACAGTGTACTCATTAATTCCTTGTCCGCACAACACTGCAGGATACATAGACCGGGTGCTACTTTCTGCTTTGTTGAGCCCTGAAGGATACCGTAATTATAACTTCTTCACAGGTTAGACAGGAGTATGTGGGATTTGCATTGTTGGTTTCTCACCGAGAATGAGATTCTTCTACTCTAAGGGGTAGCAGATCTTCAAGTAGTAGCGTAGAGAGGAAAACAGACAGACAGACACAGACAGATGGACGGACAGACAGACAGACGGACGGACGGACGGACGGACGGACGGACGGACGGGCAGGCATTCAGGCAGACAGACAGACAGACAGACAGACAGACAGACAGACAGACAGACAGACAGCCAGACAGCCAGCCAGCCAGACAGACAGACAGACAGACAGACAGACAGACAGACAGACAGACAGACAGACAGACAGACAGACAGACAGACAGACAGACAGACAGACAGACAGACAGACAGACAGACAGACAGACAGACAGACAGACAGACAGACAGACAGACAGACGTAGTGTGACAGTAAGTAGTTTGCAGGAAATAACTGCCAGTAGACTGAAACCATTTTAGTATTCCAAACAGTTGTGTTGTTGACATACAAAAAAAGAAAACTATAGATTAGAATGTAAAGAAGCTACAGTTGTAGTTAGGCACCCAAAGCGAGAATAGATAAACAAAATTGTCATGGATATGGAAGCTAACCATCAGAACAACAAATCTAGAAAGTTTTAGAACTGAAGGCTGTAAAACGAGGAACTCAACAAAGCATTTATAGTTTAAAAGATCACAATGGGAACATGATAAATAATAATGAGGAAATGTGTAACAGGTGGAAGGAATACTTGGCTGAACTGTTAAGTTGTGAAACCCTACTTAAAACTTATCCACAGGAAGAGATGCTAAAATGTGAACCAAAAATTGAAGAGTTAGTTAGTTAGTTAGTTAGTTAGTTAGTTAGTTAGTTAGTTAGTTAGTTAGTTAGTTAGTTAGTTAGTTAGTTAGTTAGTTAGTTAGTTAGTTAGTTAGTTAGTTAGTTAGTTGGGTTATCATCATTGCACTCCGGACATGTCCATAAGTGCTCAGATCCTCCCCTCAGTATGAACCCCAACGTCCGATGGCTAATAGTACCAGTTCTATGTTGATTAACAAGTCTTCTGGCGTGTATGGTGTGCGTCTCGTTTTTTGCTGTGCCGATAAAAATTGAAGAGTGATATTGATGAAGCACTGTGTGTCATCACACGGCTTAAAAACTATAAAGCAACTTGTGCTGGTGGAATTACCGCTGAACTTATAAAAGAAGCTGGTCATGCATTACATGTACAGATATATGAATTAATCAAACTAGCTTGGAAGACGGAGAAATTACCCCATGAATGGGAATTGTCTTTATTAATAGCCATTTTTAAGAAAGGAGACAAGTAAAAGTGTGAAAATTATAGAGGAATATCACTGTTATTTACAAGTTATAAGATACTATCGGTGGTAGAAGAAGAAGAAGAGGAAGAAGAAGAAGAAGAAGAAGAAGAAGAAGAAGAAGAAGAAGAAGAAGAAGAAGGAGGAGGAGGATTATGAGGAAAAGGAGGAGAAGAAGAAGAAGAAGAAGAAGAAGAAGAAGAAGAAGAAGAAGAAGAAGAAGAAGAAGAAGAAGAAGAAGAAGAAGAAGAAGAAGAAGAAGAAGAAGAAGAAGTAGTAGTAGTAGTAGCAGCAGCAGCAGCAGCAGAAGCAGCAGCAGCAGCAGAGCAGCAGCAGCAGCAGCAGCAGCAGCAGGAGGAGGAGGAGGAGGAAGGTGCTTTGCTGGAAACAGTAAATAAAACGTTCCTTACATTCAACCGGTAGCGAGACAAAGGCAGATAGCTGCTATACAATTCAAGGGATAGAACCGCTAAAATATATTCCCATTTGTTTAAAAAAAAATAGTGGTTTTCACAAGTGGCTTCCCTTTATGTAAATCTACGCGCACTGTACCATTTTCTCTAATGGATACTTTTTTCAGTCAAGACCGAATACCCCTCACAGTCCTGGTGTGTGTCGCAATTCTTAAAAATTGTTTTAAAGCCCCCACTATGTCTGTGATCTGGGGCACTAATATAACCTACCGGTTGAAAGGGGTTTCTGGGACTTGTCCGATCCTTTTCTGCATGGTGGCACTTTGTGTCACCGGGTGTTTGTCGCTGGGTGAGATGCCCTGGTGGGTGTTAAACGTCAATCAATCGATCCAGATTACCGGTGACAGGGTCGGCGTGACATTGACCACATCAACCATCTTGTACCGATTGGTCTATTAAAAAATAGGTCCCAATGCCCTATATGCCTATGGGCGTGGAAAAGGGACATTTACTTTTTACATAACCTGGTCACAATTATAACCAGAACCTCACCCTTTGGGGGTGCTTTTTTTTCGCAAAGCAAGCTAAAGCTAGATTTAGATTCGACGAGGTCCTAAGTTGGCTTAGCTGTATGAAGCTTTCGGCTCTATGATAAGAATTTACCCCAGAAGGTTTCATAACACTTTAAACATAATCTGTTGAGCCTGCTGTTATATAATAATAATAATAATAATAATATTAATAATAATAATAATAATAATAATAATAATAATAATTTTAATAATAATAACACTAAAAATATTAATAATAATAATAATAATAATAATAATAATAATAATAATAATAATAATAATAATAATAATAATATTAATAATAATACTAAAAATAATAATAACAATATTAAAAATAATTAAGTTTAAAAAAAGTAAAAGAAAAATTTCCTCGCCTTTCAGGCGTATTTGATGTATATTGGGTTAGACCTATATTTTATAGACCAAACAGCACTTAGTGGGTGATGTGGTCAGCACCATGCCGGCCGCCTTTACCTTCCTGGACTGTATCCCAAGGTTGCGTCGACCTGGGAGCCAAAGACATTTTTGAAAAAAGTCCGGTCATGAACCAAACCCACGACTTTCCTATCCGCAAACCAGCGTCTAGCCGCTACGCCACGGCCACTGCCACAAAAATAGCAATATTAATATAATAATGATAATAATGAGCAGTAATAATAGTAATAGCAAACAGCAAGAGAGCCTTTTCTTGTCAGTAGAACATCGGCAGCAGACACTCTGCGTGCACTCTTTGTTCATGTCATAGGAAATAGAAAACTGGTGTACATCGTGATGCTGGGAAAATTGGAGATGACGGGGACTAAGAGAGATGATGCTGGGCAGTTTTACATTATGACATGGCAAATAGTTTGACATCATGACATGGTAGATGGTTTGACATCATGACATGGTAGATAGTTTGACATCGTGACATGGCAAATAGTTTGACATCATGACATGGTAGATGGTTTGACATCATGACATGGTAGATAGTTTGACATCATGACATGGCAAATAGTTTCACATCATAAGATGGCAGATAGTTTGACATCATGACATGGTAGATGGATTGACATCATGACATGGTAGATAGTTTGACATCATGACATGGTGGATAGTTTGACATCATGACATGGTAGATGGTTTGACATCATGACATGGTAGATGGTTTGACATCATAAGATGGCAGATAGTTTGACATCATGACATGGTAGATAGTTTGACATCATGACATGGTAGATGGTTTGACATCATAAGATGGCAGATAGTTTGACATCATGACATGGTAGATGGTTTGACACCATGACATGGTAGATAGTTTGACATCATGACATGGTAGATGGTTTGACATCATCACATGGTAGATAGTTTGACATCATGACATAACAGATAGTTTGATATCATGACATGGTAGATGGTTTGACATCATGACATGGTAGATAGTTTGACATCATGACATGGTAGATGGTTTGACATCATGACATGGTAGATGGTTTGACATCATAAGATGGCAGATAGTTTGACATCATGACATGGTAGATGGTTTGACATCATGACATGGTAGATAGTTTGACATCATAACATGGTAGATGGTTTGACACCATGACATGGTAGATAGTTTGACATCATGACATGGTAGATGGTTTGGCATCATGACATGGTAGATGGTTTGACATCATGACATGGTAGATAGTTTGACATCATGACATGGTAGATGGTTTGACATCATGACATGGTAGATAGTTTGACATCATGACATAACAGATAGATTGACATCATGACATGGTAGATAGTTTGACATCATGACATGGTAGAGGGTTTGACATCATGACATGGTAGATAGTTTGACATCATGACATGGTAGATGGTTTAATATCATGACATAGTAGATTGTTTGACATCATGACATGGTAGATGGTTTAATATCATGACATAGTAGATTGTTTGACATCATGACATGGTAGATAGTTCGACATCATTACATGGTAGATAGTTTGACATCATGACATAACAGATAGTTTGATATCATGACATGGCAAATAGTTTGGCATCATGACATGGCAGATAGTTTGACATCACGACATAGTAGAAAGTTTGACATCATGACAAAACAGATAGTTTGACATCATGACATGGCAGATAGTTTGACATCATGACGTGGTAGATAGTTTGACATCATGACATGGTAGATAATTTGACATCATGACATGGGAGATAGTTTGACATCATGACATGGCAGATAGTTTGACATCATGACATTGAAGATCATCTGTTTCAAACTTGGCTGAAAGTACACGAGACAGAAGGTTGTAGATAGACGTGACTACCAACGCCACACAGCAAGGACTGTAAAAAAATAAGTGCATCGGTAAATTGTACTAGACTATATTTTTTTACTAGACCAATTGTCACTCGTTGGGTTATAAGGTCATCATCACACCGACCACCTTTACTTCCAAAGACATTTTCCTGGTACCAATATTAGGCTTAGTCGACGAAGCTAGCTGGCAGTACAATGTTAGAGGGGAAATACATCTAAGGATTGGTAAATGTAAATTTAATAATAGGCTTGGCACGGACGGGCGTTGAAGACGAACAATTATTTACTCGCCCGCATGGCAGACTTGGGAATTAGGATCAGCATAGGATAAAACGTCGGCTCTGTGGCTATGTCGATGCGAACGCCTCGTAATGCCGGGGTACCGGGTTCGATCCCAGCTGCGGGCCAAGCGCCTTGCGTTGGTTTCGACAGTGGTATCAGGGGGCTGACCTCCCAGAAAGCAATGGCAAACTACTGGACGTAAATTTGCCTAGAGAAACCACACAACAGCCAGAGACTGCTAGGGTTGGTTCTGCAACGTCCTGTAAAGGATACGCAACTAACCTATAGCATAAAAAGAGACGCACACACACCAGACGACATAGAACTGGTACTATTAGCCATCGGACGTTGGGGTTCATAGGGGAGGATCTGAGCACCTATTTACATGTCCGGAGTGCAATGATGATAACCCAACTAACTAACTAACTAACTAACTAACTAACTAACTAACTAACTAACTGACTGACTGACTGACTGACTAACTGACTGACTGACTGACTGACTGACTGACTAATGATTATATTTGCAGCCTTTGTGCTACTAGAACAACCGGTCTATACACCTAGGATAAGGACGTGTTTTTTTCCCCTTCCTTCCTGGCAGGTCACCTTTAAATATTTATGACATCAGTTGAGGGTCATATAAAAATTATCAGCTCATATCAGTAGTGTTCAATCTTTTTCAGGTGATACCCCAACGTGTGGCAAAGAACCCCCTTCCTACGCTTAAATAAAAAATATAATAATAATTGAAGCGAGAACAACAAGATATGTCGCCAGTACTATCAAAAAAAAATGTTTATCACAGTCCCTTGTGGAAAGATTGACAGACTGCTGTCTCAGCATATCTAGCATACACTCGCATTAAAGCATACGGCAGCCATCCGAAGTGCTAACACAAACAGTCCAACATTAGAAATGCAGTTCATCATTGATGATAGCAGAACTTGTCGCCAACAGTTCAGCAGTTGTCCACGCGATCAATTTTAACCAGATACGGGCACCGCCAACATTGCACGCCATTTTCTGAATCTACAATTCACACGACCACGTTGGTCACAGTCGAAAAAACATTCCAAATGAAATCCGCAGCTCACAGGGTCACGCCATGCATTCAACTCAGAAGCTGGGCGACGAAACTATATCCAGTCTACAAATGGAGCAAAGATACTTCGGCCACCGTCCGGCAGAAGCAAAAAATTTGCCTCTGCTTCGAACAGTGCCGCTGTCTAGCGTCCATTTTAACCGCAACGATAACACTGGAGAGGGTGTCGTCTGATTATTCACTTCTGATCGCTTCGCTATTGAGAATATGCGCGCGAATATGTATCATAGTAAAAGTAACGGGTAGCTTTCACATTGTACGGTTTTTACATGTGTGGCATAAGCACCCAGGCAGCGCCGTGTTTCCATGTATTCTTGACGTAAACTGTATGTGTATGTGTAATAAATAGTCAACGGTAATAAAACATTAAGTGTTGTTTCTGTGACAATGGAAAGTGTAAGCGGCTTTTGCAGTCGTTACGTACACGCCACCTCAACTGCTCAGAAGCTGAATGAAGGTGGGAAAAAGGGGGGGGGGGGTGTAGGGCTGCCGTTCGGATCTTTTTGAAAAACCCAGCTTAGCTACCGGTGACGAAGTCGTCTACTGGCCAGCGAATAGGCGACCCGGTCGCCAATGAAAAAGTTAACCATCTTACCCAGCGGTTCTCAACCTATGGGTCACGGCCCTTTTGTGGATCGAGCGACCTTTTTACAGGGGTCGCCAAAGACCATTGGAAAACACATATTCACTGAAGTTATTAAGTAGCAACGAAAATAATTGTATGGTTGGGGGGTCGCAACACGAGGAACCGTATTAAAGGGTCGCCGCATTAGGAAAGTAGATCTAACAACAGCAACAAGGGGTAGAGTATCTAGACCAACGGTTTTTAACCTTTTTTTTTGAAAAATGAATTGGCTGCACCCCTACGCTTAAAGCATTTTGAATACTTAGGGGGGGGGGGGGGGGGGGGGGGGTGGGGGGGGGGGGGGGGGGGGAAGGTGGAGATAGATACAAGGACAGTTCGTAGCACGGTAATGTTGGCATGTTATGCAATATGAAGCATGTCTGAGTGTGAAACACAAAATACTTTTTTCGACAGTGGCCAAGAGGGACAACTTACAGTTTAACTTTTAAGTAACTTTATGCCTTCTTTAATAACTTCACAAATTTTAGCCGACGTTTCTTGATTATTGCCGCGGCACCCCTAATATATGCTCGTGCCGTGGCACCCAGTTTGAGAATCACTGATCTAGGTAATCACGGAGATTAATAAATTACTGTGTTATTCTCCCTCCCTTCCCCCCCCCCCCCCCACACTTTTTGTTGACCTTTGTGGCTTTTGTGCATTGCGAACGCGCTTAATAATTCCGGGATACTGGGTTCGATGCCAGCTGCTGGTTCCGAGATGAGGTTGGTTGTGCAACATCGACTCAAGAATCCGCAACTAACTTGGTCACCTGGGTTAAGCTTCTTGATCATAGCTCATTAGATTAATTTCTTGATGCTAGCTTGACTGCTGTCAACCTTCACTGCTGCACCTCCCCCACACCCACTCATTGTGTTTTAACCAAACAATCGCGCCCCAACGAGGAACGCATTTTTTTCGTGTTTTTTTTTAATGCCCTACCTCAGCAATAGTCAGAGGCCCTAATATAACCTTTCGGTTGGAAGGGGCTTCTGGGACTTGTGCCCGGGTGATCCTCATCCGAATGGCGGCACTGTGTTTGTCAGCCCACGACCGGCTCCAGTTGACGGTTTGTGCTGCTGATGTCACCAGGTCGGGCTAACGACGCTTTCACGCAGCTGTCAGGGGCGAGGGAAGACAACATTATAAATCTTAAGTATCCGCATGCCTTCTGTAATAATTTCACGATTTTTAGCCGACTTTTCTTAATTATTGCCGCGGCATCCCTGGTATACGCTCACGGCACTCAGTTTGAGAACCGCTGCGTTAACGCATTGTAAGCCCGACCCGGTGACGTCAGCAGCACGGTCTGTCAGCTGGAACCGGTCGTTGTCAACGGGTGCTGGTCGCGCGTTGTGCGGTCCTTGTTGGGTTGAATCACAGCCGTGCCCCACTCAGTGCGGGGTAATGTTGTCAGCAACACAGCGGCTGCGTGATTTTTCGGTATTTAGGCTCAGTGGAAGTACCCGTGGTGAAGCGGCTAGATACTTTACTGACGATCCTAAGGTTATGGATTCAAATCCAAACAGAGCCAGACTGATTTTTTCTTCTTTCCTTAATGCCTTTGGATCCCATGTCGACCCAGCCCTAAATAAGTACCAGGTAAATTTATGGGGAGTAAAGGCGACCGGCGCGTTGTTGACCACATCTCCTCTAGGGCCGATTGGTCTATAAAACATAGATCTAGCCCCATATGCCCAATATGCCTGAACGCGTTTACTTTTATTTAGTCTGGATCGACAGCCCCAGGCTCATTGTAAAAATCCTTCGCATGCTGATTGGAACCTAAAACCTCCCCGGGTAAGTTCCGGGAACCCCATTGTTTGTGTGTGTGTTTGTAGGGAGGGGGATAGACCTAATGTCTCTTATAGGTATGTTGTACAAGGCGATTAAATAGAGTCAGAGTGCATCTGTATGAGAGACGAGAACCAACAGTCTGCATTCTAAAAAGATTTGTAGAACGTACGTTCACAAACAAGTCAAGATCTGGAACAATACGAAAGTCTGGAAGTGGACAAAGGATCAGAACATCTGTCGGTGAAGACTGAGAAGAAAAAGGGAAGAAGAAGAAGCAACATAAGATAATAATGTCACTAACAGAACTTTACACAAAAAGGCAAGGAACAAACAAAGGCAAGAATCAAGTTCTGGAACGAGACCAAAGTCTAGAAGTCAATGAAGAATCAAAACATTTCGTCATAGTTTTAAAAAAAATTAGGCAGCAGAAGAGGAAGAAGGACCGGTGAAGCAACAGAAGAAAAGGAACAAATTAAGCGGAAGAACAAGATGAGGAACCGGTTTAGCAGCAGAAGCAGAGGAACCAGTGAAGCAGCAGAAGCAGAGGGACCGGTGAAGTAGCAGAAGCAGAGAAACAGGTTAAGTAGCAGAGGGACCGGTTAAGCAGTAGCAGAACAGTGTAGCAGAAGAAGAGAAACCGGTTAAGTAGCAGAAGCAGGAAAAGGAAGAAAAAAGGAACCGATTAAGCAGCAGAAGAAGATGAACCGGTGAAGCTGCAAAAGATGAGAAACTTTTTAGCAGCAGAAGAAGAAGAGGAATCAGCGAAGGAGAAGATCCCAAGAGTTTCGGGTCGGCAGATGAGCGGCTAGCCGCTGGCATATAGTGTGAGGAAACCGGCAGGAAGCTAGCTGGGGTCTTTGATCATCTCTTGAAATTTTATAAGTAGGTGCTCAGAGAAATAATCCCAGTCTTTCTATCTCCATTACAATAGTTC
The DNA here is from genome assembly GCA_905116865.2 of Candidula unifasciata. NCBI lineage: Eukaryota > Metazoa > Mollusca > Gastropoda > Stylommatophora > Geomitridae > Candidula > Candidula unifasciata. The sequence goes on along the minus strand of CAJHNH020000724.1, from coordinate 17,290 downwards.
TGACCACAGCGACGGAGGCAATACTGCCGTAAAATCTTGCTTTGGTGATCAGACCACTCATTTCTTTTTGGAAAATCGCTATTTATGGATCATTAGTATTTTTTCTATTAATATTATTATCGTCATTGACATTATTGTTACTATTATTTCTACCACCACCACGGTTATTAATCCTGTTTATTATTACTATTTTTATTTGGATTACTGTTTTCGCTCCTTAAGTTGTTTTTTTCGTTCCACTTCACCTTTTCCTCTTTCTATATTTGATAGTTATTCACTTGGAAACCCCCACCCCCTTTTTGATCTTGTATTATGACTGGTAGCCATGATACTCTGCCCACCTTTTGCTGTTGTTTTCTTTTGTAGCGATAAGGTCTCCGGCCAAAAGGTCCATTTTTGTTGTGTGTACATTTCCCCTTCCTCCATCCGTTATGCTTTTTAGTCAGGATTCAGTTGATGACTTTCTTGGTAAAACACCCCTGTTTTCATCACCTTTCCACTATTGAACTACATAGGCTACTCTGCACCCACCTTATGTGTTTCAGTTCGCCGTTAACTGTATTTGGACAGTTGTGTAATTCAACAAGGAAGCCTGCCTTGTGCAGGTGCTAATGTGTCAAGGCTAGAATGGAAAGAGGCCTGGTTGGTATTACGATGGGGGGGGGGGGGGGTGTGAAGAGGTAAGGAGAGGCCATAAAATTGGACGTGCCTTCGGAGTCGACGCGCTTAAATCAACACTTTCGTTTCAGCCCGGACTGTACATAGGGAGGGTATACATCAAGTGGTTCTGCACGGAGATATCGCCTGTTAAATCGAGCCTTGTCCCCTGTCAGACATTAACAGCTTCCCTGTGACCCTGTGCTGGCGTATGGGAGCCCGAAATCTCCAAGTGTGTATAAAAAACACTGATGTAACCCATATTGTTGTTTCTTCTTGTGCCGTTACTTTTTTTCGAAGTTCATCAAGGTTTGCAAATGAGGTGTTAACATGTCTTCAGACAGAAGAATGGTGTCACAGATAACTTTAACTGTTCTCATAGATAGATCACAGATTAACATATGGGGCGCTAAATTCCCCCCCCCCCCCCCTTTTAGGTGTGGGTTCTGGGGCCCCATTGTGGGAGAAAGCAAGAATAGAACCACTGCCTTCCCAAAAGGCATGTCGTAAGAGTAGATTAATTGGGGGCTTCCTCAAAATTGGAGTGAATCTGCCTGAGAGGCAAGGAAACAGACGATTGTAGAGATGTCTTCTTTTTCTTTACGTCCTCTTTTACCGCTTCGGGTGTCGAAGGAGATGTAAGGTCCTGCTTCATGCTTTTCTGGCTGCTTCGACCAAAGACACATTGTGATGCTGTAGAGTTTCTCTGATGTTATCCTTCCATTTTGTTCTTGGTCTGCCTCTTGCACTACGCCCCTCTCCTCTTTTGGTATATGCCGTAAATGGTATAGCATCAGAAGGCATTCTCTCCAAGTGGGCAAACCATTTGATTTGCTGTCTTTCTATGTAATTTAGAATTGGTTCTGTGCCGACTTTATCCTGTATGACCTCATTTCTGATTTGAACTCTTCTGGTCACTCCTACAGCCTTTCTCAGACACCTCATCTCCATGGTTACTAATGATCTTTTATGTTCAAATATCTACATACACATATGTCAGATCTGTAAAACGGATGTGCACACAGAACTCAGGTTGTGGCACAAGACTTAAGTACAGCAGTTGACGAGCAAGAACTTTCTGCTGGAAGAAGATGCCAGTTTTAAAGGATTTAAACAATAATCTTTAGAGGGCATTTCCTCCCTAGAAAATGGGCTGCCCCATCCCCTCCCCCAGCATGTATAGACAGTCTATTTTAAGTCACTATTTATACATTTCATAATGTTTTAAACATAATCAGAAAAAAAAACACTACACAGACTTAGCTATGCAGCCGTAAATCCTCAGTCTTAAAGACCTCCCTCTACACCGTAAAAGAGGCAAACATATAAGTAGTTGAATAAAAGTCGTGTGAGCAGTTCAGTGCATAATAATAATAATAATAATAATAATAATAATAATAATAATAATAATAATAAAACTTTTTACTTAGTCGCTCGTCTTCTAGCTTGGCTATGCCAGCGTGATGGGTAAAGAACAGGCAGACAAATTGGCTGGATCCTCACCACTGGGTGGTGAATTGATACATGACAAGGCAGATTTGGCCAAGGCCCTTTGGGAACAAGCAGCGGAATCAGTAGAGAAAGAAGATTATTATGGCCTGGAGAGGATAAGGCACCTGGGTGTAACCAGAGGGTCTGGCCGGCTCAATACACTCAGGGAAAAGGCAAGACGGACTTTTAACCAGATTGTGAGGTACCATCAGTATTGGAACTCTGCGCTGGCTGCTGAAGATGAGGACGGAGCATGCATAGAAATGCTCCGAGTGCTGTGATGTCAATTCTTGACTCAACCCAACTTAACTCTTCTACCTTGGGGTGTAGAGGTTTGCTAGAGAGATCGCCAGACGTCTGTCTCTATTAGCAGCTTTCTTTCTGGCTTTGTTCCATTCCAGTCCTCCGTCAGTTGGGGACTGCCGTTATAATAATAAAACCATTATTATTATTTATTTTTGCTCACTTGGCTTAAGACCTATGATCCCCATTTTTGGGGGATCGTGTCGCTGCTGATAATCATAACTGATTAAAAAGTACACTTAAATGTAAAATATATGAAACTTAACAATATATACTTCTAAAAACTGACACCCAGTATTCAATAAATATATTTCCCAGTGTAGTATCCGGGGCTCTATTGTGGGGGAAAACAAGATTAAACCCACTGCCTTCCTAACAAGCATGTCGTAGGAGTCGACTAACTGGGAGCTTCCTTCGAAGTTGGAGTGCATCTGCCTGAGAGGCAGGGAACCAACAATCTGCATACAATTAAGTCAGATCTGTGAAATGGATGTGCACGCAACACTCAGGTTCTGGAAATAAAGTCCAGAGGTTGACAAACAACCATAATTTTCCACTGAAGTTTACAGCCGGTGAACCCGAAGAAGAAGGAGAAGAAAAGAAGAAGAAGAAGAAGAAGAAGAAGAAGAAGAAGAAGAAGAAGAAGAAAAAGAAGAAGAAGAAGAAGAAGAAGAAGAAGAAGAAGAAGAAGAAGAAGAAAGGACTAAATTAATGGCAAGAATTAATATCCAATAATGAAATGGAATCAAAACACCGTTATTTATCCCAAATATATCCAGATGAGTTGAACAGGATACGGTGGAACTCACTTTAGGCGAACACTCGTTAACGTGAATAGATTGTCGGATGTACTATTCAAAATACATCTGTTAGTCACCATTTAACACGAATTATTGTTAACGCGAACTCTGGATTTGACCGTCACTTGGAATTCGTGTAAACGAAGCTTCACCAGGACAGTCACATCGAGAAAAATTACAACTGAAACGAGCTTCCCGCGAAAGGCTGTTAAAAATTATAATAAAAGATACGAACTTCTTTTTATAGTCCATACCGTGTGGCGTTGGTAGTCTTGTTTGTCCATAACCTTCTGTCTTGTGTACTTTCAGTCAACTCTGACACAGATGATCCTCCATGCCAGGATGTCAGCTGTTCCATCCTCTTTTTTCTCTGTCTCCCTCTGCCTCATCTCCACTGCAACCTTCCTACTGTCACGATGTACTCCAGTCTTATCCTTCTCATCACATAACCACACCATAACCATAATGTAAGCATATTGTCTCTTTCTGATGTAGGCAGTCAGTTCTTTACGTAAACCAGTTTCTTTCAAGACGTCTTGTTTGCTCATTTTATCTGTCCAGGGTATTCTCATCATTCGTCTATAAAACCACATCTTCACAGCTTCCAAGTAATTTTTCAGTAATTTACTAACTGTCCAGGATTCACTTCCGTATATGAAGGTAGGATTTATATAGTATGTAGGAGTTATCTGTCTCGTCTTAGTTGACAAAGACAGATTTCATAAAATAAGATAAAATCAGAAACGACAAAATCCGAAGGAGAATGGGGGTAGCGACAGCTAAGGATTTCATTAGAAGACGACAGGTGATGTTGTTGTTGTTATCGATCCAGCGGCGCATGAGCTTTCGCTCTTTGGCCCAATGCCATGTAGTGGAATTTGCATGTTTTCACAAGCTATTCTTTTCCTCCGTACAAGGTGTTCCACTTGTCTGGTATCGGAGGGAGTAGCGTTCTTTTTGTCTCACTGAGTTTTGGGCACTCAAAGAGATGGTGTTCAACAGTTTCGTAGGGGTAGTTACATAGCTGGCACTCTGGGGAGTGTTGTGGCTGTATTCTGTTTAGGTGTCCATTGAGTGGAGTATGTTGCGTTCTAAGTCTGAAGATGGTGGCCTGGTCCCTTCTTGTTAGATGGTTAATGCTGTCATTAGGATCAGGGCCAGACATATGTCTATAAACCTCTCTTCCAGTGTCTCCCATAGCCCATCTGTTCAACCAAGTCTCTTTGTTTATAGCTCTTATCAGTGTTTTTGCTGTCTGGAGGGTTGTCGCTGTAGGTGGTTGTTCTTGTGTTGCTCCTTTCTTTGCCAATCTGTCAGCTCTGGTGTGCCGGAGTGACCTGGAATCCACTGCATCACTATTCTGATGTTGTATGAGGTAATAAGCTGATCAGCATCCAGGATTATCTTGGCTATGTCAGTTCTGCAGCGTTCACTGCCCTCCTGAGCTTGAAGGGCAGACATTGAATCTGTGAAGATGACAATACTTTGGACCTTTGAAGGGTAAACATCCAATACAGTCTTTAGGTAGTATACTGCTGTTTCCAGTGCAATTATTTCAGCTTCATAGTTTGAACAGAATTCCCCGCATGCATCACAAATCTCTTCAACAGATCCATCGGGATAACATATGTAGATTCCGTAACCTGCTTTAATGGTAGCTTTAAATGCTGATCCATCAGTATAGACATGTATCCATTCTTGGGGGTAAGAATCAACGATCTTTAGTGATGAGTTCATAAGAGCGATTGGGTCGGACTGTTTGGTTTCCTCGCCTACCAATTTAGTTCGGACTTCTGGAGCTTTAAAGCGAGCATGTGGTGGTAGGTTTCTTGCAACATTCTGAATTCCTTGACGTCTTTCTGGGAGGTGGTATCTGTCCTGAATTTCATTAACACAGTGTAAAACCGATTTGTGCTTTATTCTTTGTTTGTATTCCCAGTTTTCTACAAGATGTCTATTAGGATGATTACGATTTTTCCTAACGCATCTTTCATAAATTTCTAAAGTGGCTTTTTCTCTCCGCAACCCGAGGGGTTCCACATTTGTATGGATTTCACATGCAGCAGTTGGTGTAGACTGCATAGCTCCGCAGATTAATCGGAGGGCATTATTTTGTACTCTGTCAAGAGTCTCTAGGTTAGTTTTGGAGCAAGTTGTAAGCAGTGAGTTGTTGTACTCTATCACAGAGCGAACATATCCTAGATATAAGCCCTCAGAGTTTCCTTGTCTGATCCCCATGATGTATCTGCAAGTCCCTTTAATAACTGTAACAAGACGACAGGTGAAATGACTTGGCCATGTAACGCGGATGTCAGCAGACAGTATACCACAGCAAACAATGATGTACAGACCAAGTGGGAAACAGAAAAGAGGCTGACCGTTGCGGACAATGACAGTTGGAATAACTCAGTCCGTAGGAACCACAGTTTACGAAATTATACTTCACCTCTACACAGCTAGGTACCAGAGGGTATAGTTTATTGTTGTATGTTTTGAGATGTAAGTGTTTACAAGTGCCAGGGATTGTTAATGCTCTAACACCGACTTATCTCATCATTATGAGTTAACAAGTCTATCGGTAATGCTAACCCGGTAAACAAATGCCTGCAGAAGTATGATGTGTCGGCCGAAAGGCGCAATGTTGTAGCCATGCTATAAAAGGGAACAACACAGTTACATCTTCTGATGAACGAAAAAGATGAAGAGGAGAGGAGGAGGGAGGGAGGGAGGAAGAAGAAGAAGAAAAAGAAGAATAATTAACAAGTCTTACTAACTTGTTTAGTCAGTAACATTTCAGTACGCACACTTCGCCACATTGTGGTTACAATAATCACTATTCATTCATTCATTCATTCAGTAGCATGTCCCTCGCGGAACCTCGCTGCCATAACAACCCTCCGGAAAACCTTCCTATCATGAGCAAGATGTCCTGCGTCTGATACACCCATCTGGAGATCATCTGCCACATCCTGCACCCATCTTCTCCTTGGCCTTCCTCTTCCTCTCTTCCCAGGCATATACCCCTCCATTATTGTTCTCTCTAGACCTCCATGACGTTTCAAGTGACCAAAATATTTCAATTTTCTTTGTTTTATTGTCTTTACTAGCCAACCCTCTTCAATATTCAGCTCTTGAAGTATGGATGCATTTGTTCTTTTCTTTACCCAAGATATTCTTAGAACCTGTCTGTAACATTTATATTCAAATGCATTTATGCGCTGTTTCCGCTTGTTTAGTAAGTGTCCAGGTCTCACAGGCGTATGTTGCAATGGGAAAGATGCATGCTCTTAAAAATCTGACCTTTGTAATTCTATCTGTACAATTCCATAATTTATTCAGTTGTTTTAGTCTTTGAAGAGCAATTGATAGTCGCCGTTTAATTTCTTTCATTGTGTCACCATTGTTGGTAACCAGTGACCCTAGATATTCGAAATTTTCCACCACTTCCAATCTTTCCTCATTAACATATATTTCTTTCTCCATGGCAGTTTTGTTTGTATGCATTATCTTTGTTTTTGCTGTGTTTAAGAAATAAGTTATGATTTTCACTATTTCTTTGGAGTGAGGTTAATAAGTTTTCTAAACCATTTTGTGATGTTGATAGTAATACTGTATCATCAGCATAACGAATTTCTGGTATTTCATGACCACCGATGTTTAGGGCATCATATTGTTCCTTGTTTATATCATCTCTTACATTTCTCATTATATTTTCGGCGTACAGGTTGAACAAATACGGTGACAGCACACATCCCTGACGGACTCCTTGCTTGATGCCAAACCAGTCTGATGTCTCTCCATCTATTCTGACTGCTGCTTGTTGGTCTTGATAGAGCATTTTAATGAGCTGCACTATATGTGATGGAAAGCCCATATTCCTCATGATTTCCCAAAGCTTCTGATGTTGTACACAGTCAAATGCTTTTGAATAATCCACAAAACATAAGAACAGATTTACATTAAATTCTCTACACTTCTCTACTATTAAAACGCATGTTAAATATATGATCTCTGTTCCTCTTCCCTGTCTAAATCCAGCCTGAGCTACATTAATCTCTTCTTCCATTTTCTTTTGCAGTCTTCTCATTATAATTTTAGTAGAATTTTACTTGCATGACTGATCAGGGCAATAGTTCGATAGTTTGTACATAATTTCAGGTCACCCTTTTTTGGTATTGGAATGAAGATAGTTCTATTCCAGTCTTTTGGCCAAATACCATATTTCCATATCTTTTCACATAATGCATGATAGATTTTTATGCTTTCTTCTCCTCCCGCTTTAATCAATTCAGCTGGTATCTCATCACATCCAGGTGATTTACCATTTTTTTCAGGCTCCTTATTGCCCATGAAATTTCATCTAATGAAGGTTTCAGGTTCTGCCTCTACTGTTTCTGGTTCATGTATATCATTCATATCCTCACTGTCATTCATATCATACATTCCGCTGCAGTATTCCTGCCATCTTCCTAGAATTTGTCTAGATTCTGTTAAAGTATTTCCCAACTTGTCACAAATAACATTTAACTGAGGTTGAAAATTTCTTGTCAATAACTTCATTTCCTTGAACATTTCGTAATCTCTTCCATTTTTGTGATGCTGCTCTATTTTAATACAGCAATCTTGTACATACTGATTTTTATCCTTTCTTGTGTACTTTCTTATTTCTCGTGTTAAAAATTTATACTTCATCCTACATAATCACTATGGGGCCATAAATTTAACGTCTTCTTCTTCGTCATCGTCTTCTTCCATTTCTTCTTCTTCTTCTTCTTCTTCTTCTTCTTCTTCTTCTTCTTCTTCTTCTTCTTCTTCTTCTTCTTCTTCTTCTTCTTCTTCTTCTTCTTCTTTTTCTTCTTCTTCTTCTTCTTCTTCTTCTTCTTCTTCTTCTTCTTCTTCTTCTTCTTCTTCTTCTCTTCTTCTTCTTCTTCTTCTTCTTCTTCTTCTTTCTTCTTCTTCTTCTTCTTCTTTCTTCTTCTTCTTCTCTTCTTCTTCTTCTTCTGCTTCTTCTTCTTCTGCTTCTTCTTCTTCTATTTCTTCTTCTTCTTCTTCTTCTTCTTCTTCTTCTTCTTCTTCTTCTTCTTCTTCTTCTTCTTCTTCTTCTTCTTCGGCTTCTTCTTCTTCTTCTTCTTCTTCTTCTCCTCCTTCTTCTTCTTCTTCTTCTTCTTCTTCTTCTTCTTTCTTCTTCTTCTTCTTCTTCTTCTTCTTCTTCTTCTTCTTCTTCTATTTCTTCTTCTTTTTTCTTCTTCTTCTTCTTCTTCTTCTTCTTCTTCTTCTTCTTCTTCTTCTCTTCTTCTCTTCTTCTTCTTCTTCTTCTTGCTTCTTCTTCTTTCTTCTTCTTCTTCTTCTTCTTCTTCGTCTTCTCTTCTTCTTCTTCTTCTTCTTCTTCTTCTTCTTCTTCTTCTTCTTCTTCTCTTCTTCTTTTCTTCTTCTCTTCTTCTTCTTCTTCTTCTTCTTCTTCTTCTTCTTCTTCTTCTCTCTTCTTCTTCTTCTTCTTCTTCTTCTTCTTTCTTCTTCTTCTTCTTCTTCTTCTTCTTCTTCTTCTTCTTCTTCTTCTTCTTCTTCTTCGGGAGTCTTTCTTCTTCTTCTTCGTCTTCTTCGTCTTCTTCTCTTCTTCTTCTTCTTCTTCTTCTTCTTCTTTCTTCTTCTTCTTCTTCTTCTTCTTCTTCGTCTTCTTCTTCTTCTTCTTCTTCTTCTTCTTCTTCTTCTTCTTCTTCTTCTTCTTCTTCTTCCTCCTCCTCCTCCTCTTACTCCTCTCTCCCTTCCTCCCTTTCTCCTTCCCTCCCCTCTCCTCTTTTTCTTCCTCCTTCTCTTTTTCTTATTTTTTTTTTCTTTTGCTGCTGCTGCTGTTTAGGTCGGTTCATATGTATGTAGAAATTTAGAGAGAGTAAGAAAAAAAAAGAGAGAGAGACTGAGAGACTGAGAGAGAGAGAGAGAGAGAGAGAGAGAGAGAGAGAGAGAGAGAGAGAGAGAGAGAGAGAGAGAGAGAAAACAAACAGCAGAGAAAGTGTTACCTGGTCTCACTTTACGCCGTCAATTTGACATGTAGATTCCACCGAAATCGCGAGCCTCGTGAAAAATTTACATCTGGGGGACAGAAAGTAGATCAACACCGTGCGCCTGCAAGACACAAATTCGTCGTCAGGACTGTTTGAATAGGCCGATGCTTCAAGCTTGTGTTGCGCGAAGTCTTGTGAAAACACCTTTATTTTAAACTTCGTCGTTACCTTGTGTGTGTTTTCTTGACAGTTTTGATAACATATTATTGGTTAAAGCATCAACATTTCACAATAAAGGTTGTTAAAGAAGACGGAGTTATTCTCGGGACATATACCGAAAGATCAACACTGTTGGTAAGTTGGTGACGTGAAAATCTGTTTGGTGTTTTTTTTTTTTAATTTCCTTCTTTCCCCCCCCCCCCCGCATTTTGTGATTGCATTCTGTAGAATTACCATCTCCTGGATGAGAATCAGCCAGTGCAAATCTCTAAAACCCCGTTCAATCCTGTTTGGGGTTCCAGTCAGTTAATGAAATAAACTTGTAGTCCAGTGCCATCATCATCAACATCATCATCATCCCGTAACACTACGTGTCGTTGGGTCACTACTTTCTGTTGACTGTCTGATCAGCTGTCTCCACCTTTAGCGGTCAGTTGCGATGGATTTCATGGTTGCATGCCTAAGGCCTGTCCAGTCAGTCAGGTTCTGTAACCAGGTCTTTCTTGCTCTTTCCCTCTACTGAGCCCTGTATTGTTTTTGAGAGGCCGTTAGATCTAATTACATGTCCATACAATCGCATTTTTCGTCTTTTAACTGTAGTTAAAAGAAATTCACAGTGGGTGTAACCCCGCTAAATTATTTGAACTAGACTGACAAAGTTAATTGTTTTTTTTTTTGGGTGTTAACCAAGATAATCTCCCCAGCCAAACTAGGTCACGTTCCATTGATACATTTTTTAGACTCGTCTGCCGTCCGTGGGGTTACAGCTATGTTGTCCTTTCTGGCTTGTCTTGCATTTACGCTTTTCTTCCGAGAAAGAGAATGCCTGTGTCATAGGTTGCAGCACTCTATAAGGGGAGTTGTGGGTTAGACCCAGTTTGTAAATATTTTAGTAGTGTTAAAAGCGCTTGCGTGCTTAAATATACAACACGCGATATGAACGCATAACCGAACACCCCCTAGCAATGTGCGAATGTCGGGTGACTGGAGGTCGACCAATCAGGAGTGAGCTAGTGTGTAACGTGGAGAAATTATAGTGAATTACACCTTATTTTTTTTACATGATATCAGGAAAACACCCCAAGCAGATGATATCTGTTTTGGATTTCAATAGGCAATTTCACGTCCAGTAGTTTACCTATCATCATCATCATGTAGCAGGTCCTTTGCAGGACGTCGCTCTCATCACAGTATGCCTGAAAGAAACTCGGTCTCTCCTTTGCCCATCTTCGTGTCGGTCGGTCGGCCTCTGCCCCTCCTTCCTGGAACCATGACTTCTTCTATAATTTCTTCCAATCCGTCGTAGCGCTTGATATGACCAAAATATTTCAGCTTCCGAGACAGGATGCTGTTTATTAGCCAGTCTTCCTTGAGGTTAAGATCTTTCAAGATGTCAGACGTTTTTGACTTCCATGATGAGTTTCTTGGGATAGTAATGTGGTAGTTTCCCGTTGCTTTCCACACCCACCTAGCTTTAGACAACGTCCTCGGCCTTCAGCAACCTTGTAGATTGCTAGGGCAAGTGAGTGGCCTGCTCTGTGATGCTCCTGCTAGTTTACCAATACCGCCCGCAAATAATTTTGTAAAAAAAATGAGACCCCTGTAACCTTGCATAGAAATTTTCTTCAAAAGTAATTACTTATACTTACCTTTCAGACTTTTTCACTTTCTTGTAAAGTAATTGCTTGTACATTTCATTGTTTTAAGAATATTGTTATATTTAGTTGCAGTGCACCACAATAATAATAATAATAATAATAATAATAATAATAATAATAATAATAATAATAATAATATACTGCATGACAAATTAGTATAACGATATATTTAAAATAGTATGAAATGTCTTAAACCCCCCTGTAAAAAATAATTTATGTACAAACTTATTGGGTGCTGAGGAGTCCCGTAATGTTTCTTACCTAATGGGGGGTGGGGAGCGGGGGCAGGGGGCTTACTGGGGTCTCAGCCACTATCAGATTTGTGCCCAGTGGTGAGGTAAGCATGGTTGAGTTCCCCTCTATCCAGACTGTGAAGTGCCTATTTGAAAACTGTGCACGTTTTTACTAATGTGATCAGTTATTTAAAATGTAAGTGTCCATATTTTCAAGTTGTGTGCATGTTTATGTGCCCCAGCTTCACATTATTATCCTTAGCAACCAATTTCGATACATTGACTTTAATTGCCTATATGCTATACTTGTTACTTAAAATGCAAAATAATAACCTACCAGAAGTTTGGGGGGGGGGGGGGGGGGGGGGGGGGGGGGGGGGGGAACTTGATGAGGGGAGCTCACTCTAACGATACGACCTACACCTGTCAACACACGGTACTGATTCTCAACTGTTGTGGTATAGTTAAACACATTCTTAACTGTGTATGCTTTTGCCTCTGTGTCAAATTACAAGTTCCCGTTTATTTCTTTTAATCATGAAACACGTCTAACAACTCAGATGAAAGAAAAATTTGAAGTCATAAAACTATTGGTTCACTTGTCATTGAGCAGAAAAAAACTGAACTATCTTGGGGGGGGGGGGGGGGGGGGGGGGGGGGGTTGTGGTGGAAAATGGGGAAAAAGGGGGGGGGGGGGGCACTTCAAGAAGGGAATGAGAATGAAGGAAGAAATGACTGCAGTAATTATAAGAGCTGAGAGTCTGAGAATAAACAGACTAAACACAAATGTTGACAGCAATGGCCCTGAAATCCCATGCTATCATTGTGGAATACTTTTCTTGACACGGGCGGGTGTTGCTAATCACAACGCATGTGCTGTGAGTCCCATGCCTCCTAGTAGCACGATAAAACAATATCGTCTGGAAAGACCAAAAGGTGCCAATCAACAACAAAATTAAATTGCAAGAGCCCTATATTTCCTAGGTAACCAGACCGGAAGTCTTCAGAGCAGACGTATCCTCATGAAGTTGGGTCTTCTGTTCAGTTTTTTATCAGGCAGTATTTATGTGTGCAGCAAAAACAGTTTATCATGGAAACTGAGGTTTGAGGTTTAAACAACGGATCAACATCTTGGCACACGGGTACTAAACCATAAATGCTCCGTTCTTCTTCTAACTCAAGTCTGAGTCCGAAGAAGCTTAGCACAGTGCAAAGGCTCTGTAGCTCCGGCGAGGATCCTGAAATACTTTGGGTAGATTTTCAGATTTTGCCCGGGCAGCGGTGTTAAGCTACTCTTTTCGATTTCCAAATGCCAAGGGATTGTTTACGTGCTCAACAATGCACACGGGCGTCCGATCTCACTTCCCAGAGACCAGGGGGACTTACTAGAAGTCCTAGTCCACGGGAAAAAATTCCAGCCCTTACCGGGGATTGAATCCGGAACCTCTAGCACACGACGCGTACACCATGCCTCGAGACCACAGCGCCCCCCCCCCTCCCGGAAACTAAATAACGGTTCAGGAAGCGGATGCACACATGACACACCACAGTTAGATATAGTGATTGTGTAAATGGGAATATATTATTGAAATCAAAATCAGAGGAAGTTTATAGTATTGTGACATATTTTAATGATGACGCATCATCCGTCATAAAATTTTGCGAATACCTTGGGGTGCCCAATGGTTATTTTACATAGCAGGGGTGCAGAGAAAAGACATACATTAAATAAACCCTCCTGAAGTTAGAGCGTCCAAAACCCCAGAAGAGAAGGAAAAAGCTGAAAGCAATCAAGAAAAGCTTCCCAGATAACACAGAAGTCAGAGACGGAGATATGTACACTTCCGGGGAACATTTGCCGCCATTTTGCATGTTGTCAGATTTTGCAAAAATGATTGCTTTAACATTTCATGTCTGTTTGGCCTGAAATTCCCCGTAGATGTTTTTGACCATATTATGCAGGACCTGATATGATACTGTGGTACAGTGAGGTTTACCTGTTTGTCTTTTCTTACATACAAGGTTTTTTTTTTTTTTAAATTAGGCAAATTATTGCTTTGGGGGGGGGGGGGGGGGTGGGGGGGGGGGTGGTGACATCTTAAAAAAGATCGCACACATAAAAGACTTCAACAAAATTCAAAACTTCTTGTTTGAACATGTGTGCTAAATTCTAATGAATGAGATTTAACCCCAACAGGACATCTACCAAGTGATAAACACCCGGTGACACAAAGTGCCACCATGCAGATGAAGATCACTGGGGGAGAGATCCCAGAAACCCCGTTCAACCGTTAGGTTATATTAGGGCCCCCGACTACAACCGGAGAGGGGCTTTGAAATAGCGAAAAGTTGTCTCTTGTATCGAGTGAACATGTATAGTTAAATTGGATCGCTGAGAACGAACTGTTGAACTAGATATTACTTGTGAAAAAAATAGGCGATGTGGAGTATAATGGCGGCTATAGAACCTAATTTGCCTAATATTTTCAGATTCCCCCAACAGTCCAAATATGTAACCCTCTAAAGTCCATCTGTGTGCAGTATATAACATGTTAGGTTGGGGAGGGGGAGGGGGCGTGGTCTGTCTTAGCCATACAAAAAGTGACTTATTTTGAGTGGTGTCCCTCTGAATTTCTTTTTTTTTTCCTGGCGTTCACCAGCTGTAAACTCTGGCAGAATGTTCTGGTTGTTCGTCCACTTCTGGACTGCAGTCCTGTTCCAGAACCTGAGTGTTGCGTGTGCATCCGTTTTACAGATCTGACTTATGTGTATGCAGACTGGTGGTTCCTAGCCTCTCAGGCAGATGCACTCCGACTTTAAAGGAAGCTCCCAATTAGTCGACCCTTACGACATGCTTTTGGGTTGGCAGTGGGTCTTGTTTTCCCTATAACAGAGCCCTGGAGCCCACACGGGGATCCCCTGAATTTAACAGCACAGCTAGTTACCTCCCATGACGATCTGGACTCGGTGCCTGTCGACAGACTCCAGGGTTGCCAGATTTTAAAAAAAAACTAAATTTTATGCCAAGCTAATACACAAAATATGCTAGAAAATGCCAAATTAAGTGTAACAATGTACTCACTTTACTTCAAAAGCTCTAGAATGAATTCTTCACTGTCAGCCCCAGTGGAAGATACAGCGTGAACCTTTTCGGATGTAAAATCTTTAAGCATTTTCTTAGATGGATGAACTCTTTGCAACTCGTCTATAATGATGGCATATTTCTTGTTCCGAAAATCATCAATAAGGTCATCCTTAAGTGCAGACTATATAATATTTTTTATTATGCATGAGCATTTAGTTATATGCAGCTGTATGTACTCCCCCGACCTTGCGCTCTCATGATTTCACTTAGATAATCAACTGTGCCTATTGCACAATGGCAGGTCATGCCTATAGCAAGTTGCAACTCTGCTGCCTTTAACTTTATTATTACTTTGCCTGGGACACATTGTTGTAATTAGCTGTGACTGGCTTTTTGACAGAGTTTTCATCATGTGGTTTTGTGTGTGTGTGTGTGTTTGCGCGCGGATTTTTCATGATTTGATATGCTACTAATTCTTGGTGCAACAGTGCACTGACACTTTTCAATATGCTGCCTCTGATCCATCTAAAGGTCTTTTGAGCCGTAGGTATGTTTTCTTCCAATTATTATTATAACTGCGATGTCACAAAATGCTTTCCATTTCTTTGGATGACGTGACCATTAAAAAAAGTAATAAAATCTATCACTGAAAGAACTAGGTCTATATCATCTCTATTTTCTGTCCTCAAGTAGTTTCTGAACAGTCTGAATCACCTGGTATCAGTGGTGGGTTTTGGTTTTAAATTCCGCATTTATTCTAGTAGATTAACATAAATTACAGAGGGCCTTGGTTTATCGAAGTCACGATCCGTTTAGGAAGACAACAAATACAATAAGAAATGGTGCGAATCTCCGTTAGTCCGTACCGGGACATCACAACAATGTCAAACTAAAATAAAGATGTTAACTGTTAACATTGCTTTTAGTAAATCTGCTTGTTTCTAGGAACCATGAAGAAAATGTGAGCACATCTTGGTAAGAAAAGCCAGGAAAAACCCAAATATGCCAAAATATGCCAGTTCATTATTTTATGCCGGTTCAATTTCAAATATGCCAAATTTGTGGAATCTGGCATAAAAATGCCAGTATGGCAGCGCTGAGCGGGATGCGTGCCCGAAGTTTCCTGGACACGTGTGTACATGTGTGTCCGTGTTTGGGGTGAAACACAACGCTGTATAAGAAGCCGCGCCAACGCAGTGGCTAGCTTGAATCTCCCGATTGGTCTAGAACTAGGATTTCATGCCCTCACCACAATTGCTTGCCTTCCGACTCGAAAGTGTTAGGTTCGACTCTGCGCATAGGCGGGTTTTTTATAACTGAACTGAGGGCAACTATCCTAAAATGGTTACCAGAACATTCCTGTGAATTAAAGGCCTCCACGAAGAAGTGGTCAAGCCGTTGCTCTAGCGTTTGAAGGTCTTGGGTACGTTTCTTGTGTTGGTCGTCGTTCGATTGACTAGTGCAGTTTCTACGGAGACCTATTCTTGTGTTGGCCGTTGTTTCTACGGAGACCTATGGGGATCGTCGCCGGAGTTACGATGCTCGTGCTTTGTGTTACGCTCTCGGCAGGCGATTAGCCGATCTACGGAGAGAGACCAAGCTGCATGGGATTACAAACCCGGTGCAGTGAGCCTGTTGTCGCGACTTTAACCATTAACCCCCATTGATTGCTGATTGTTATTGGAGTATTGGTTAGTTGCGTATCCTTTACAGGACGTTGCAGAACCAAACTCATTGTGTGGTTTTTCTAGGCAAATTTACGTCCAGTAGTTTGCCATGGCTTTCTGGGCGGTCAGCTTTCTTGATACCACTGTCGAAACCAACGCAAGGTGCATGGCCCGCTGCTGGGATCGAGCCCGGCATCCCGGCATTACAAAGCGTTCGCTTCGACTTAGCCACAGAGCCGACTGTTATTGGTGTATGCACATGTAAAAGTGAAGGACCCTTTTCCACGCCTTTAGGCATATTGGGCATAAAGTGCTAGACCTATATTTTGTAGACCAATCAGCACTCGGTGGGTGATGTGGTCAGCATCACACCGGCCGCCTTTACTTCCTATGACTTTACCTGGTACCCACTCAAGGCTGCTTCGACCTGGAAGCCAAGGTCGTTTTCGCAACAACAAAAAAGTCCGGCTTCGCCAGGACCCGAATCCACGACCTTCCGACCGCAAGCAAACGTCTTGTCATCACACCACGGCGACTTCCCTATACACAATTGGACTGAACAAACAAGACACAAACAATAGATTGTACAATTTAATTGCCTGGCATATTTCGCTGTATCTCGTCAGGTGTATACTACAGTAACAATTACACACACACCACTTAGTGGTGAACTGATATATGGCAAGCTGGATGTTGTGAGGGCCCTTTGGGAGCGAGTGAACAGTGCCGAGGAACAGATAGATCATTACGGTCTGAGGAGAATGGCAAAGGGAAATGGCCGACGCTCGAAACTCGGGGGAGGGTGGAGACGGATATACAATCAGACTGTTACTGGTACCATCGGAATTTTAACTCTGCGCTTGCTGCTGAAGATGGGGACGGAGCGCTTATGGGAGTGTCCCGAGTGCTGTGATGCCGATTCTTAATTCAACATTCAATTACATACACGAAGCAAATAAGTGAATCCTCTATAACAAGTACAATTTCAACAACGATCAAACATGACTGCCTGTTTTTACCAGAGCTGCCGTAAAGACTTTCTTTGTTCAAATATACAACGGGAAAACATTGCTTTGATCAAATTGGTCTAGCAATACACGCCTTACAGCTTTATTTCCACTGGAATTCCAGCTGGCCCTTTGGCGCAAACATAATTTTAACAAACCGTAATTACCGCA